>NW_019014600.1:17602-29092 GCF_000150535.2 Carica papaya
TAATATAATATATAAACATTTATACAAACACCAGAAGCTGAACTTGTAATTCTCTCTCTCTCTCTCTCTCTCTCTCTCTCTCTCTCTATATAACTTTCTCTCTTTCTCTCCATCTCCTTTCTTGCAGTATCATTCAATGGCTGCCCTCTGTAAATCCCCATTTCTTCTGTGCATTTCCTTCTCATTCTTCTTCATTCATTGCTCGGTATCAGCTTTAAATGAAGCTGATATCCTCCTTACCTTCAAGGCCGCCATTGATGATGCAAACAACTATCTCTCAACCTGGTCAAACACCTCTTCTCTTCATCACTGTAACTGGACTGGCATTGTTTGTAGTCCTTCACCTTCCCTCTCTGTTTTCTCTCTGAAACTTCAAAGCTTGAATCTTTCTGGTGAAATCTCTCCTTCAATCTGTGACCTTCCTAATCTGTCTTCCCTTGACCTTGCTGATAATCTTTTCAATCAACCAATTCCACTCCACCTCGCTCAGTGTACTTCTCTGCAGACTTTGAATCTCAGTAACAACCTCATTTGGGGAACAATCCCTGATCAGATTTCTCAGTTTGGTTCCCTTAAAGTTCTTGATTTGAGCAGGAATCATGTCGAAGGGAAGATCCCAGAAGGCATTGGTTCATTGGTGAACCTTAAAGTTCTTAACTTGGGCAGCAATCTGCTTTCAGGTACTGTTCCTTCTGTTTTTGGGAACTTGAGTGAGCTTCTTGTTCTTGATTTATCTTTGAATTCATATCTCGTGAGTGAGATTCATGGTGATATTGGAAAGCTAGAAAAGCTTGAGAGACTTTTATTGCAGAGCTCCGGTTTTCATGGCAAGATTCCTGAGTCTTTACTGGGTCTCAAAAGCTTGACCATTTTGGACTTGTCTCAGAACAATCTAACTGGTGAGATTCCTCAAGCTCTGGGTTCTTCTCTCAAGAATCTGATGTCTTTTGATGTGTCAGAAAACAAGCTTCTAGGTTCATTTCCTGGTGGAATTTGTACTGGTAAAAGCCTCATAAGCCTCAGTCTCCATACAAATTCTTTCAATGGTGTAATACCTAACTCCATTACTGAATGCTTGAACCTTGAGAGGTTTCAAGTGCAGAACAATGAGTTCTCTGGAGATTTTCCATCTGGGTTATGGTCTTTGCCAAAAATTAAGCTCATTAGAGCTGAAAACAACAGGTTTTCTGGAAAAATTCCTGGCTCCATTTCAATGGCTGCTCAACTAGAGCAAATTCAAATAGATAACAACAGTTTTTCTGGTGAGATTCCTCCAGGTCTTGGCTTGGTTAAGAGCTTATACAGATTTTCTGCATCTTTTAATGGTTTCTATGGTGAGCTTCCTCCAAACTTCTGTGACTCTCCTGTGATGAGCATCATTAGCCTCAACCATAATTCGATTTCGGGTCGAATTCCTGAACTGAGAAAATGCAGAAAACTAGTTTCTTTATCGTTAGCAAGCAATAGCCTAACTGGGGAAATCCCACCGTCTCTTGCTGATTTACCAGTCTTGACTTACCTTGACTTGTCTGATAACAATCTTACTGGTTCAATCCCACAAGGGCTTCAAAATTTAAAGCTTGCCCTTTTCAATGTTTCCTTCAATCAACTATCTGGTGAAGTCCCTTTCTCCCTGATCTCAGGGCTGCCAGCTTCATATCTGCAAGGAAATCCACGTCTTTGTGGCCCTGGACTGCCCAATTCTTGTGCCACTCAACAGCCAACACACCCTTCTAATGGCCTCACTGCGTTGACATGTGCCCTGATATCCATTGCATTTGCTGTTGGAACAATGTTGCTTGTCGCTGGATTTTTTGTCTTTCAACGATACTCGAAACAGAAAGCTGAATCGGGTGGTTGGCGTTCTGTGTTCTTCTATCCTCTGAGGACTACTGAGCAAGATTTAATGTTGGGAATGGATGAGAAGAGTGCTGTTGGAATTGGTGGGCCTTTTGGTAGGATTTACATTGTAAATTTACCAAGTGGTGAGCTTGTTTCCATAAAGAAACTTGTCAATTTTGGGAACCAGTCTTCAAAAACTCTCAAGGCTGAAGTCAAGACATTAGCCAAGATTCGACATAAGAACATCGTTAAAGTCCTTGGATTTTGCCATTCAAACGAGTCGGTTTTTCTGATCTACGAGTTCTTGCAGAAAGGGAGCTTGGGGGACTTGATTTGCAGGCCTGATTTTCAGTTGCAGTGGAGTGTTAGATTGAAGATTGCTATGGGGATCGCTCAAGGTTTGGCATACATTCACAAGGATTATGTCCCTCATTTGCTTCACAGAAACCTCAAGTCGAAAAATGTTCTTCTGGATGGCGATTTCGAACCAAAGCTCACTGACTTTGCTCTTGATCGGATCGTGGGCGAAGCTGCTTTTCAGTCAATAATGGCTACAGAATCTTCACAATCCTGCTACAAGGCACCAGGTATCAAAACCTACAATTGATTTTTTGAATTTCACACTGCCGTGCTTTCAAGAAATAGAAGAGCAAGCTCATATACATAACAAATTTAGAACAAGAAACTTTGGGAAAACCAAGAGAAAATTCTGTCCTGAAATTTAGACCTAGTTTGGCCTTTGCTGCTCAAGTCTCTTTTCTGCTTCCTTAATGTTAATTGTTGTGCAATATAGTAAATTAAGCAAGCACATAAAAATCTCATAAATAGCAGAAATTATAATTGTTATGAAAATTAATCTCAACTATGCACATAATTACACAAAGCACAAAACAAAATAAGAAAAAAACACAAGATTTATGTAGTCCGGCAGAAATGCCTATATCCACGAGAAAGATCGAGGAGTTTTTACATTACGATGATTAATGAGAGTCAAACACTAATAGAGGGTTGTAAATCCAATAGGGTTTTTTTTTTCGAAATACTTCCAGAATATACTTAAATATTCACAGAATAATTTTAGAATATATGCGGAATATTATCAGAATCAAGACATAATGCTAATGATCTACTCCACGGGAAAGAGGGAAGACTTGCTTCGAATAGTTCCTCCTTTTCTTTTATGAGTGATGAAAATATCCTGCATTTTTGAGGTCTCAAAACTTGGTAAATTCCTTGTTTGGGTTTCAGAATCTTGTTACAGCAAGAAAGCAACAGAGCAGATGGATGTTTACAGCTTTGGTGTAGTCCTATTAGAACTCATAACCGGGAGGCAAGCCGAGAAAGTCGAATCATCAGGCTCTCTCGATATCGTGAAGTGGGTTCGGAGGAAAATCAACATTACAAATGGGGCCGAGCAAGTTCTTGACTCAAAGATATCAAGTTCTTCCTCCCAACAAGAGATGCTAGCAGCCTTGCAGATTGCTCTTCTCTGCACTTCAGTGATGCCAGAGAAACGACCAGCCATGTCGGAAGTGGTGAGAGCAATTCAATCCCTCAGCCCCGGCAGCCACCTCCCGGAATTGGAGGTGTCATCCACCTCCGAGGAGCAGCATTTTCCGGTCGTTCCCATGTGAAGATCAAAAACTGAATGCTGCCCATATCTTTTTCGCTTTCTGTGATCTCTCAGCATGTAAATTCCATCTTGATTTTGCATATTTTACTTATCTTGTGATTGGATGAAAAAGAAAAATGCTTTTTTCCCCCCCTTGATGACTAAAGAATGTGTTTGGTTCTGGGGATGTGGTGTATGTTCTTCACCAGAAAATGCTTTGGAGGGTTTGAATTTTGAGTAATAGTAATAAAAGATTTTTATACTGGTGCTCGTAGTATTAATTTTAAATTGTAAAATTATAATTCTGTTTATATTTAAATTATATATTTGTTACAAATTATAAATTATTTGTTAATTATTTATTACATATTTAAATTGTACACTCAGAAAAATAAATTAATTATTTCTCTTGGCATATACTAAAAATTTATAGTAATTATATTAATTAAGAGAATTTAATTTATTTTTTTATTAAAAAAATAATAATTTTATTGAAATTTAGTTTGATCATTATAATTTTATTAATATATTATAAAAATTAAATATTATTATAAATTATTAATTCTGTGATTATGACGATTAAAATGGTTTAATTTATATTAAATATTTTTTATTTAAAAAAATAAAAAATTTATTAAAATTTATTTTAATTTAATCATTATAATTTTACTAATATATTAAAAATTAAGTTCTTAATTTTATTAAATTAAATATTATAAATTATTAATTTATTGTAATTATATTAATTAAAAAATATTTTTTTATTTAAGAAATAATAAATTTATAATTTTAATAATATATTAAAAAATAAATATTTTATTAAATCAAATATTATAAATTAATCGTAATTTAATTCGTCTACAATACACTCAAATAGGACGATGACTTGCCGTCCCAATTGGGCCGCCCAAAAGAGAAGGGCCTCTCAAACCCATCAGCCATCAGATGAGAGCACCACGGTAAGATCGTAGACTCTCATCTCAATAATCGACGGTTCAGATGCCACTTTACTACTCCATTCGTGAAACTTCCTGTAGAGAAGCACCCACCAGATCGTCCCGGCGGGAAATCAGTAAAGAGGAGTCCGAAATGGCGGGAAGAAATCGAATCTAAAATGCTCTCTATAAATACAGAACTGCTATAAACCTTCTGTCGAGTTTCAATTTGGTGGTGAGCAAGAACTGTGGTAATAGATTTCCTAAATCGCGGCTAAAATGGGCAAGAGAAAGAAAACTAGGGTTTCTCGCGAACAAGAAGACGTAGAAATGGAAAAAGAAGAAGATGTGCAACATCAGAAGGATGGCAATCAATCTTCTCCAACTGAGAAGAGTCTGTATGAGGTATTACTGAATTTACTAGATTTTGCGTTGTCGGTTTCCTTTTAGAGTTTGCTTTATGCTTGATTGTGGTTATGGTATGAATCGTCCTAAAATGAGGATTAGGGTTTTGGGGTCTGTTTTATATGTGAGGAATATTTGGTACCTCGACCGGTTTCCGTTGCAATTTTAATTTTTGAGTTAGCGATTGGATTGGTGTTGGGTTAAATTTAGTGCTTTACTTTTTGAATAAGACTGGCAATTTGGTTATCTGTTTGCTTGATCTGGATAACTATGCAGCCTTTAATACGTAAAGATTGGTTGACTGATGATACATTTTTTTTTTCATGGACATAAAATATTTTTATGAAATAGGAACTAGTGGCAATTGAATGCAGATATGTTTTGAATTCTTTTGTGGAGAATCTAGGCAAAAAATTTTAAAGCCAGCTTTAGTTCAAATTTACATGCATGATTCAGGAAATTTAGCTGCTTTGTATTTGCACTTGTTAGGTTAGTTTTAGTTTGAGGAGGAAGAAGTTAGAACTAAATGGAAAAAAAAAGGTAATAGGTGTTGGACCTAAATGCTTTATAAAATTACTTGTGTTAGGTTAAGTTAATTTTTATTGCGAATTCAAACTTTGATCTTTGTTCTTGATATGGTCAATCTGTACGAAAAGTTCCCTAGGAATGAATCGTGTGGGATTGATGATGTGCTTTATTTTTACTAGCTTAGCTATTTTTATGCTTTTTTGCTTAAAGAGGTTCCATTTGAATGTGTAGCCTTATCTGCTTAATGTGCTGTATATTCAATCCAAGTTTGCAATGGTACCTCCATACTGGTTTATAGGATTCGTGGGGAGAAGTTATTTTTCAAGTCCAGCAGGATATTGAAATATGGATTTCCCCCTACATGATGAATGTGCCTTTTGTAAATGTTCTCTTGCTATTGATCTGTCAATTTATCTATTGCTGCAGAACACCATTCTCTAATGCATGGTTTAATTTTCTAGAACTATTTGTATATGCTGTTCCTGTCTCCTGTCTTAAACTTCTCCTCAGTTTGCTGTTTTGTCCTGAGCAGCATTCCCAGTCAATTATTTTGGATTCTTGTAGGTTCTTGGTGTTGAAAGGACAGCATCTCAACAGGAAATAAAGAAAGCATACTATAAGTTGGCTTTGCGACTCCATCCTGATAAAAACCCTGGTGATGAGGTGACAGTTGATTGTTCTTTATTTCATTGTTTTATATTCTGAAATTCCTTCAGCAGGATCTGATTCAAATCATTCACACTTCATATAGGAAGCTAAAGAGAAATTTCAGCAACTGCAAAAGGTGATGACAATCCTTGGGGATGAAGAGAAGCGGGCACTATATGATCAAACTGGATGTGTTGATGATGCTGTGAGTGACTTTCTAAAATCTTATCCTTGAAGTTAGTGGTTTGAATGATTATACCCTGGTAATGATGCATTCCATTATTTCCATGTGTATAAAAGTTTACCAAGTTGCCTTATAAACTTGAAAGTGGAAATTCTTGGACTATATGTGTTATCTCACAATTTATAACATTGAGAAAATGTGGTTGTAGATATTATTTCTTCACATGTAGAAAATCTAGTACTTACTATGTTAAGTGATACATTTTAATTGCTATGTAGAACAAAAGGAGCCGCTCTATTTCTTTAGAAGATTGAATAATTTCTTTGTTAATGAAGCATATCTTTTTTTTTAATCAGGACCTTCTTGGGGATGTTCAAAACTTGCATGAATATTTCAGAGCAATGTACAAGAAGGTAATATTATTTAGACACGATAATTTTCCTCAAATCAACAGCACATTTGCATTTGGTTTGCAATTCATTGTGATTCTTCTAGTTCAGGTCACTGAGGCAGATATTGAGGAGTTTGAAGCAAACTATAGAGGATCTGATTCAGAGAAGAAAGATTTGATTGGGTTGTACAAGAAGTGCAAGGGTAAAATGAAGAGGTAAAATAGCAGTATATATATCAGCCTGTGCTCTTTCGGATTATTAGAATGATGTTAAGATTCTTTTCCTTCTCTTTCAGGCTATTCTGTTCAATGCTTTGTTCAGACCCGAAGCTTGATTCCCACCGTTTCAAGGATATTCTTGATGAGGCAATTGCTGCCGGTGGGAGTTTGTTTTAGCCATGATAATGTTCCTCAGAATTTTGTCATTTCAACAATTTATTAAAAATTATTGGAACAATGATTGGATTTTGAGTCAAATTGCTCTAACGTAGAGCAGTTGTGAGTTTTCTCAGTGCTTACAACATTTTTTCTTTTTTCTCCTTTTTCTTTGCCTTCTCTTGCGTAGGAGAACTGAAATCAACCAAAGCCTATAAGAAGTGGGCAAAGCAAATATCAGAAATAAAACCACCTACCAGTCCTTTAAGGAAGAGGGGAAAGTAAGTAGTGTATCATAGGTTTTCTTTTTTGGCTTAAAATTAGAATTTGTTGTGTGAAATAAGTATTCTTTTTTATGATGTGCAGGTCAGGTAAACAACCAGAAGCAGATCTATTAGCTGTTATATCTCAGCGAAGAAATGAAAGAAAAGATCGGTTTGATTCAATGTTCTCGTCACTTCTGTCGAGGTACGGTGGCAAGGCTGGATCCGAACCTACAGAAGAAGAATTTGAAGCGGCACAGAAGAAAGTTGAGAGCCGCAGGGCTTCCAAAAAGTTGAAGCAAAAATGACCTTCACAATTTACTAGCGGCACTAGAATTTTTGTACAAAATTTTCAATTCTGCAGGCACAGTGGAAGATAGTTCTGTTTTCAGTTATTTATTTGCGGGTATTTGATTGGATTTGCAAGAACAACCTTCTTTGCTGTAAAAGATTTCGGAGACGGTACCCAGAATGGCAGAGTTGACAGCAAAAACAACACTATTGTCTGGTAGGTGAGTTGGGTTACCCTCCTCTCTGTTACGACTACGATATCCAAACAATTCTGGAAAACGTTGATGGCTAGTTGGTAAGTAATTGTCTTGAACAAAGATGGGCGGTGATGTTTGATGTTTGATCTGTTTGAGAGTTACTTGGATCTTGCTATAGTCCTTAGAACTCAGTAATTGTTAGTTGATTTAGGAGAACAAGTGTTATTGGTTTGTCTTAAATATCTTTTGGGAGACTTCAAATTTATCCTTGAAATCAGAAGGGCCCTAAACTTTTAGGGTTCTAAAGTTCTCACGTGTCCTAGTTGGGTGTGATCTTATGGTCCTCCATGGTTGCAATTCTTGGTGAGCATAGTGGGACAAAGTTGATGCATTTGTGGGTGTGGGTAAATGGTCCAACACAGATCCTCCCAAATACTATTAGGTTTTCTGAAAATTGAATGTATATGCTAGTGGGGTTGAACAATCAGAGGTTGGTACCAGGATCAGACAAATTTTGACTGTGTCCCCATATGAAAATTTTTGAGAAAATTTTATTTATGTAATAAGATGAAATAACTTTAAATTTCCCATTTATTTATTTATTTAATTTACCCAATAATTAATTCATTTAGATATATATACAAACACCATTGACACAGAGACATGATAATGTAAAATTATAGCATGAATCTTTTCCCAATTTACCCATCATCAACTTTTGCCATGATTGTAATGATGTCCTATCATATGAGCATCCAATATCTATTAATCATTCAATATCAACAACTAGAGTTGTACTATATAATTCATGATTTGGCAAAAAAAATACATATATATATATATATACATGTATATATAAATTCAAACATATTCGTTAGTATCTTTATATATATTTTTTTTAAATTACGATTTCTAACTTTATTAAAAATACAGCGACCGTTATTTTGTAAATTCATTATAGATTGATAATTACTGTTTTATAATATTTAATTTAATAAAACTGATAACTTACTTTATTGGTGTGTTAATAAGATTACGTTGACGAAGTTGAATTAAATTTTTACGAACTTATTATATTTATAAATAAAAAGAATATTTTACGAGATAACTTGAATTTGATATTATCTTCTATTATAGCACAAAAAGTAATTTAATGAAAGAAATTGATATTCTCTTTTAAAATTACGATTTTGAATTTTATTAAGAATACAGAAATTGGTATTTTATAGACGCATTATATATCGATAATTATTATTTTATAATACTTGATTTAATAAAATTGATAACTTATTTCACTGATGTGTTAATAAGATTAAGTTGAAGAAATTGAATTAAATTTTTACGAACTTATTATATTTATAAATAAAAAGAATATTTTACGAGATAACTTGATTTTGATATTATCTTCCGTTGTAGCACAAAAAGTAATTTAACGAAAGAAATTGATGATTGCACACAAATAAAGTTGCATATAATTAAAAATATTTTTTTGAAAAAAAAAAAGAAGTTTTAAGGCCATCCATGGTGTTCCCAAAAGCCAGCCGAAGATCCCAAACACTGTCTTACAACACATTCTGGAAATTTTATTTTAAAAGCTTTTTCATAAGATAATTTTATATAAAGGATGGTGACATCACAACAATATGCTATACACGAAAACATTCTCTCCCCTCCCTAATATATATATATATATATATATACACATAATATATATATACACACACACATGTATGTATATACATACTCTGAGAGAGAGAGAGAGAGAGAGAGAGAGAGAGAGTATGATCTCCCATGAACCTGCAAATGCAAGGCTTTTGCCTTTCCCTTTGGTTTTCCTTTCGATTCTGTCACTTATACAGTTTGTCCTTAATATATATATATATATATATTATGGATATATATATGTTATATATATATATATATATTTTATTAATCATTTTTCTCTCTTTCATTTATTGGTGGGTAATCAATTCTCCAGTTAAACTATTCTTATCATACATGTGTGTGTATTATATATAATATATGTATCTATTTATATATATAGTTCTCATTTTATTATTCTCTAGATTCTTATACTGATTGGTTTAGCAAGTTAATACAGATATAGAAAGTTATATATATATATATATATACACTCATTTTTGCCAACTTTACTTAATTAAATTAGCTACCCTTTACACTTTTTTTTGGGTACAAATAATAAATAAATATTACTACTAACATACACTAATTTATATTATATTATAAAGTTATAAATACATCATTTTTCTAAATAAAATATTATAAATTTTAAATTAAATTATATTTTCTGTAGTTTTTATTTAAATATTATTCATAGTATGTTATTATTGTTATGTGTGTATTATTCAAATTCCTAATAGATAAAGTTACTTTAAATAAAACTTGTGCGTATAATTTCGAAATAAAATCTGTAAGATATTTGGATTAGTTCCAAACATGGCCTAAGCAAACCCAGCTTAACTAGCAGAGTACTGGTTTCACTTTCTTCTATTTGATTTTTATTCTACCTTCCAGCTCTCTGCATAAAAGTCATCATTTAATTCTTAATTAATCTTGTTTATACAGTTAATTAGTGCTAATGTTGCTTTTGGTTGATTGATCTCTTCTCCCACCTCTCTCTTTCTCTCTCTCTCTCTCTCTCTCTCTCTCTCTCTCTCTTTTATATTCTCAGTGTAATCCCATCATTATAGAATATATTAGCTTCACTCAAATTCATAGCAACTAACTATAAGATTACTTCAAAACCATTCTTCAAGAGCTTCAACCTTGTAATTTCTTCTATGTTCTCACACACTATTTTATATTACTTTAGCCTCACACTCACTGGATTTTTATCGTCTATCTTTCTGGGTTTTTTTTTGGGGGGGGGGGGGGGGCGCTGAAATACGATCCTAATTCGGTTGGTTCTATCAGGCTGCTTGGATCTGCAACTGAAACTGGGGTTTTACTTCACTCTCTGCAGGGTTGGTACTTGAACTGTGAAACCTCTAATGGAGACTGACAATGGCGGTGATGATGCCAAGTCCAAGCTTGAAGACTATGAAGTTGTAGAGCAGATTGGTAGAGGGGCGTTTGGTTCTGCTTTTCTTGTACTTCATAAGACTGAGAAAAAGAAGTAAGATACGGCTTAATTTCTTCTTTTTTCTTAACTTTCTCTTTCTTTGTTTGGGTTTATTGAAATTCAACTTTGTGGATCTTCATTTAGAGCAAAAACCCTTCATAACTATTCAATTGGTTGGTCGTTTGACTCATTTCTCGACAAGCTTTTGACCCACCAGTAATGCCAATTAGGAGTTGAGGAGAAAATAATTAATGGGTCTTTTTATTATTCTGGTTTTCTTGTTAGATGATCAATTTTCAAGGATATAAACCAGAAAATTTCTGTTTTGCTGGCTGAATTTGATTTTTGTGTTCTGGGTTGAAGCTATTTTATTGAATTCTTGATTCTACTATTTGATCAAGTTACTGACTTTTAAAGTTTGATTTTGGAGGCTGTTGGCATGAGTTGGTGTTAAGAAATTATTTAAATTCCAGCTTTCTTTTTGTGGTTGCTATGGATTTTCTTCTGCTGTGTTTAGGTATGTGCTCAAGAAGATTCGTTTGGCCAAGCAAACGGAGAAGTTCAAGCGCACAGCACACCAAGAGGTCATTTCTTTGCAAGTTCACAATCATATATTTCCTAAAATGTTAGATGACTTTGTGAGATTTTCTGGGTTTCTTTCACCTCATTCAATAGGGAATATGTCTTTATTTAAGTGGTCTAGGGAATTGGGATTTATTGTTGTATGTGCAGCGCTT
>NW_019014600.1:98516-112121 GCF_000150535.2 Carica papaya
AGTAACACATGTTTGGTTCATTCTATTATCATTCTATTATTAGATTCTAACTTTTTGGCATAGAAATTCTGATCACAATTTATAAATTTGATGCATGCTCAACTCATATATTTAATTCCACGATGATGGATATGTATTTACTCTTGTTAAGAGATGAGCTACAAGAACAATTAACTTGAACTGGACATGAAATTGATTTAGAATTAGAATGTTATTTTTATTCTATTACTTAAAATTGAAATTTGAACTAAACTTACCCTTATATACAATAGCATTTGACTTCCAAGGTTAGTATTAATCTCATTGATGCATGCATGTTTTATGCAAGTTTGCTTGAAGTCTGGTTCCATGCTTAAATTGTTCGTAAAATGATTCAATTAGTGTACAATGTTATGTTCTATGAGTTACTAAATTATTGGAATAGAACTAAATGAAATCGAAATTAACATGAATTACTCTCTTGTTGGGATAGGAAGACAGAAATGAGAGTAAACTAATTTGCCTTGTTTAG
This sequence comes from Carica papaya, assembly GCF_000150535.2. The sequence continues at coordinate 99,028 of NW_019014600.1, forward strand.
ACAGGAGTTGAAAAGGAGGAGAATGCAAATTAGTAATTTTAACAGACTAATAATATGTTTATTCCTTATAAATGAAGGGCATAATAAAAAGAGACTAGTCATTGAATTTTTTTGAAAGAGAGCGAGGCATTTTATCCCTAGAACATAGTATTTTTTACTCTTATTTTCATTCCTTCCATATCCTTTGAAAGAAAATAAGGTTGGAATATTCACTCTCATTTTCCTTCCATTTCATTTAAAAATATTTTCCAAACATAGTCTCCCTCTTCCTAAATATAGTCTTTCTCTCTTTTTAGCTACTAAGAAATAAGACGGAAACTGGGTCTATTGCTTTCATATTTCAAAAGGAATGAAAATGGGAGAAAGAGGGTATCAAAGAAATGAAAATGAAAATTCACCCAATCTAACAAAGTTTGTATTCTGATGCTTACAGCAAGTTAATCGACTTGAGATAACCCCACATAAAAGGTTCCTGGCAGCAGCAGGCAATCCTCATATCCGTCTGTTTGATATTAACTCCAGTAGTCCTCAGCCGGTATGTGCCTGTTTTATTTTGCTTTGTTTTTATATGTCAGTGAGGCACCTTCTCTGTTGGCTAATAATGACATTATTTTTCCTCCCCCATTTTCTTAACATGGCAGGTGATGAGCTATGATTCTCATACTAGTAACGTTATGGCAGTGGGCTTTCAGTGTGATGGAAACTGGATGTATTCAGGATCTGAAGATGGCACAGTGAGAATTTGGGACTTGAGGTAAGTCCAATTACCCAAAATATGGGTGACATGGTGCCATTACATACTTGTAAGATTATAGGTTGGTGACCTTTTGAATATTATCTAGACTAATTTTATCTATTACATGTGCAGGGCTCCAGGCTGTCAAAGGGAGTACGAAAGTCGTGCTGCTGTTAACACTGTTGTCTTACACCCAAATCAGGTCAAATAAACAGTTTCAGCCACGATTATAATATGCTATCATATGTTGGAGGAAAAACTCTTCCTGTTCCTTCCAGCTTGTTAGCAATAAAGTTTGGCTTAGATTCTCTTCTGGATTTGGTTTATTAGTTTAGTACATTTGACCTTCTAATATTTGGGTTATAGACTTCTTTGTCACTACATATAATTTGAGTTTTGAAACCAGAATATGATCAATATAGCTGACCTAATTTGGGAGGTTTCTGATGAAATTTGTGGATTTATGATATCCTTGCCATTTCGAGCTGCAAAGATCAAATGTTAAAATGTGAGAGCCAAAATCGAAATCTTAATCTGCAAAAATGAAAACAGGCTCATGGAAAAAAAACAAAAAAAACTGTGACATCTGGTGGCTCCTGTGGGTGACTCATATCTTCAATCTGCTGTAGAGACAAGAAGTTTCAATACCACATGGTGAAGACAGTTGTGATTTTGATGCTTATGTTGACAATTGGAAATTCCTGCTGCTAATGACAATGGTGTCAAACAGGCTGTTGAGTATATTAAAATAATATCGTTGTAAAAATGAGAGATGCAAAGATCAAATGCTACATATTTTTCTTGTTTTTTCATTCACATCTTATTTGTATAAACTTTCTAGATGTGTAGATCATTGGCATCTTTTCAGATATTTGGAAAGCTTAGTAGCGGCTTTAACAAACTACCTAAGGAAAATTGGCTTGGTTTTGTGCTGATTAGTTCCTTCACTTTGATAATGATGCTCCGACTCTCCTGAAAAGTCTTTAGGAAACTCTGTTACTTTTCATGTTGTAGTATCTCCCATAAAATTTTTGCATATTACATGCATGACAGTATTAATTTCAGTTGTTCAATAACTTATTCATCTCTTTTATCTGTGACTTTGCAGACAGAGCTGATATCTGGAGACCAAAATGGTAATATTCGTGTGTGGGACTTGACAGCAAATTCATGCAGCTGTGAATTGGTATTTTTCACTTTTTACCGTATCTTCTGATATAAGCTTTACTCTTAAACTTCAGATAAAAAAAAGGATAGTATCATTTCAATATAGGCTTCAATTATTTCCATGAGAAAACTGGTGGACACATTGACTTTGAGATTTCAAAGCTTTATACTCTTTCTCTCTCTCTCTCTCTCTCTCTCTCTCTTTCCCATTCAAATCCCATCAGTTCATCAAAAATATCTGACAGGGGTTTCACTTTCCTAATCAAGACTCTCGCTCACATTAACAGAGAAGCCAAATCATGAAAAGATAGCTACATGTACTTAGCAATTTAAATTAGTTGGTAGCCATGTGCATGGAATATAAAAATCGAAAAAGTTTTTGCATAGAATTGGAAATATTTTGTTTTGATTATCATGCTGTAAACCCAAAGCACATCATATTCTATTGAACAAAACCTAGGTGCCTGAAGTGGATACAGCAGTAAGATCTCTGACAGTTATGTGGGATGGCAGTTTGGTAGTTGCTGCAAATAATCGTGGAACATGTTATGTTTGGCGTTTGTTGCGTGGGACTCAGGTAGCTTTTTGTTGCATCTAATTGTCTGGTATTACCATGTTTATTACATTTTACTGGTTCTTGCATTGTTTTCGTTTTTGTCGTTCTCATATTATATGTTTTTGTTTCAGACAATGACCAACTTTGAGCCCCTTCATAAACTGCAAGCACATAATGGATACATCCTCAAATGTCTTCTTTCGCCAGAGTTATGTGAACCACATAGGTTCCCTCCCTTTGTTGTCTTCATATTCTTTCTTCTTGGTATCAAGTATATTTCATCTGTCTATGTTCTTCCCTTTGGTCCAGCATATTGTTGTTAATTTGCTACTATACGTTGTATGTTCCAGATATCTCGCCACTGCATCTTCTGACCACACAGTGAAGATATGGAACGTTGATGGTTTCACGTTAGATAAAACACTAACAGGTATCCAAGTCATTTTCCTTCCTGTGTTTAATTACTTCTCAAATGATCATATGAAGCCAGCCATGGCATTTGATTAACTGTTCTTGTTTGATTCAGGACATCAGCGCTGGGTATGGGACTGTGTTTTCTCAGTTGATGGAGCCTATCTCATAACAGGTATTTGCTATTGAAAATGAAAGAATTTTGGACTTGATTATGTTAGAACAGTGCTTTGGTGGAAGATTGTTATGTGGTGACAAGATACCTTCAGACCAATAAATTATTGTCCGAACCATTTTAGCCTGTAGCAAGCTTGCTGCCATTCCATATTGTCTGGTGTTGCTGAAATCTGAAACCATGTCATTCGAGACAATCAAATTTCACAAAGCTAATCTAATCATCTAGTCTGTTCTCCTACTACTGCAAATTAGAACATTTACTTACAAGGGTATCCACTTGAGGCTCATGCATAGAGGGGCAGTGCTTTCGTTTAGTATATTAATTAGACTAATGCTTTACCAATTGTCTCGTTAGAATTTTGTTCGGTTAAAATTTTCACACTGAAGAGAAATGGGATAAAAAAACTTGATTCAAGAGATTCTATTAACTCTAACATTATAAGATAGAGAAACTTTTTATACACTTACATATTTGACTAATATGGCTGTCTAGACTCTGGGCAAGTGTTCATGTAGAGGATTAGATTACCTTTTGACACTTACAAACCTATTTTTGTTCAATGATACAATATTCGTTTTTCATGACGTGTTGGTATATCTCCATTATGGATGCAGCTTCTTCGGATACAACAGCGAGGCTGTGGTCGTTGTCGACAGGTGAAGATATCAAGATATATCAAGGGCATCACAAAGCAACTATTTGTTGTGCGCTTCATGATGGCGCCGAGCCGTCATCTTGAAATTTAGTGCAGATGCTGTCTTGATTTTGTTGATCTTGCCTTCCATCCTCCTAGTGTTACACAGGGATGAAGGAAGCCAATCTTTTAGTGTTGTGATTACCAACTCTCTTGTATAATTTGTTCTGTAACTTTTTAATTTAATTATAATTTCTATATTTAATACATACATTATGAGAAGTTCATAAATATAAACACCCACAAAAAAGTTCCCTAAGAAAAAACAACATAAAAGTAAGATTAGTCAATGTAATTGAAAATCATGACATAATCCTACGAATCAACTGTGAAGATTGACCTGAACCACTATGAGACAAAATATCAGGACTGTATCATTATACCTCAAAATGCTATACAATGCTTTCCCTTAATTTCCTCAACATAGAGTCGATTCTGAAGATCTATTAAAAGAATACATGCCAAGGCCAAAATTTTTTTTTCAATAGAGGCACAAAATTTTACAATTTCAGTATGCATTAGACTTCCAATTTTTGCATCAAGTCGAAACATCCAGTGCCCATTTTCACTGGCAACCCGAGACAGATTCTGGCTGAAGGAGTCTCCAAGTTGTCTGCCTCCCCATACTGAGATGCATGGAGGATGAACTTGGATGCGGTCTCAAAAGACATTTTAGCAAATGGTGATGTAGAATCTGCTATGCCCCCAAGTCTACTCATGGGACGATAACCCCCTGTGTGCGTCATGTAGTCAGCAATGAGCGTCAGGTGCCGGATATTCACAGAAATCCCGTAAGACTTGAAAACGTGATTTATCTCCCTGATGATGGTCTCTCTAGCCGCTTCCACCCCATATGTATTTAGCATAGCATGTACGCTGTTGCAATATATGTACCTGACATCAAGGTGATCTTGCAATTGCCAGAAGGAAACTAAATCTATTCCGGCTGCATTCAGTGCCGGAATTGATTTCTTGTCTTCGGTCTTGATATCTTTTCTATCCTTTGGATCTTTTCCATAGTAAATCACCTGACCATCACTGCAATCGCCCACTTGACATCGCTCAATTCTTCCAGAGTTCTGTATGTAAACCTTCTTTGCTGTCTTCTGAGCAATCTGCAGGACGTCAAGAAACACAGATGTGGATTAGAAAAAACACATTCTGTTTACTTAATAAATATAATAAATTCTAATATTCACTTCATCAGTTTAACCTGATGCTCCAGCGAGTTATTTTAAGAGAGTTGAGCTAAAATTTTCCTCTTCAACCTAAAGCCTAAGGCCAAACTTTTGCTTTTCCATAGTTAAAAGCTTTACCATCTGGAAGCCAACTGATGGCTCAATGTAAAAGACAGCCAGAGAAGTTCACAATTCATATGAAAAATTTTCCATAGTTAAAGCTTTACCATCTGGAAACCAACTGATGGCTCAATGTAAAAGACAACCAGAGAAGTTCACAATTCATATGATGCAAAGCAGGTAATGGTATTTACTACAGAACTTTTCTTCTTTAAGAAAAGTGCAACCTTGGTGAAGGAAATAAGCAAAAAACATCCTGTTTGCCAGAAGGAATGACAAGATAAATGACAACGAGAAAGTACCTGAGCTAGCAGAATATGAGGTTCGTTGACAAATTTAAAATGGACCTCAAACTCTAATCCCTTGGCTTCTATAAAAACTGCACGATCTGTTTCCTTCTTGAAAAATTTGGCTTTGACTTTCTTTGTTCTTTTGGTTTCTGATTTGGTCTTTTCAGCTCGTGACTTTGACTTGGGAGGGTTTTTCAGACAGTTGACTTTCAAAGGCATCATCCTTTGATGGTTTTACTGAACTTTTAGAGACCTCACCCTTACCATCCCGTAACTCGATGATATCATCCTTGCTAATTTCAATCTCATCCTCGTTCTCAATGTCAGAATTGTCGCCTTCAACTCTAACATGAGAGATTCTTCATTAATTTCCTCTTCAGAACCATCTTCATAGTCCATCTCATCTGGAATTTGTTTTTTCCGCTTTTGTGCATCTGACCAAGGTCCTCAACGTCTTGAACATCGTCATCACCAGAATCATCATCATCTTCCACACGCCGTGATTCACTGGCAGAAAAATCTTCATCAGTCTCATTTGAAGCCCTTTGGTCGTGAGTCCGGGCATAAAAATTCTTTATACCACTGATTCTAGAGAGCAAAACCAGATGATTTTGTATGGCATCCTCCAGCTCCCTCAAGTACGAAATCTGCAAGGTATCTTCCCAGTCTTCAACTGAAATATCTGTGTACTCTGGATAGTGTTCAGGTTTGTACAGTTTCATCTTAAGCTTATGAATACTGCATATTTGGTTGTCTTGAATGGCAAAAGGTACAACAGATACTTCCATCCTCTCTATTATGTCTGCTACCGCAATTTTTCTCAATCTATCAGCAAGACGGTTTGCGTCCTCCCTGCACATAGAAAATATATCACATTATTGAAACTTGTATCTCAAAATAAGAGGTCATGTGAACTTGTGGAGCTGAACCCAGAAAGATTCCTTAAGAGAGAAAGAGCCACGGTCCTCAGCCGACAAGGCACTGAGTTGGACAAGCATCCCAACCATAAAATTCTCCTATGTGTTGCCCCGTTAAAAGTTGAATATAATTTTGGCAGCAAGTCAGACAACTTGCAAACACAGAAGAAATTAAGCCAACATCTAACCCAATATTTTTCACTACAGCAATAGAACCTCAATACAAACATCTCACTTGAAGAACTTTCTTTCTGAGAATATTAATTTTTACCACTTTTCGTTGGGATGAATGCAGAACGAACTCTAAATGACAAAAAAAAAAGAAGAAAAAGCAGTTAATAGATAGCAGAATAAACTATTGAATAGCAAGGTACTCACTTTGTTCTCCCCTCTCGCAAAGGGCATGTCATTATTGGAGTTTTGAGATCATTCGAAGCAGTCATCAAGATTTCCTGTAGGCGAGGAATTCCCAGTGTGACATTCATTTCACCTCGTCCAGCAAGATGGAAAGTGTTCAACCTGAAAATAAATCCCAATTTCAATAAGCAAAGAAAAAATTAGGTACATATGATTTGCATTATAAGATACTAATGTCATCTGAGTATAAGAATATAGAATCAAGCCATAAAACCAATCAAGTAAATCTCATCGCAGATTTACATTAAGGTACAGAAAAATCTAATACGTGTCTTGCTACTTTACACAGTAACGAAAACTGGTATCAAATAATTTATCTACAAATCATCTAGCTGGGAAACTGAAGAAAACACACCTCTCTCAGACCAAATAAAATGAAAAAGATGCAACTCTTACTATGCAGTAAATTTCCAATTATCTAATTATTAGTGGTCCTCCAGTTAATACACCATCTCCAAATTAATGCATGTAGAGAACAAATAAATGGGAGAAAAAAGAGAGAGAATATACCCACTGATCTCGTCCATGTTAAAGTAAAAATGAGAAAAGGAGAGAGATAATACAGAAAGTTCATTCAAAAATGCAGAAAATTTAACATGCCTTAATATTGTGCCACATTCATGGAGCCACCTGTGAAATTTTCACTACAAAAACTAAATCATAGAACTAGTTTCTTTTTTTGTAAAAGAACAAAGAACTAGGTATTTCCTTTTCTATGGTGGATTAAGAAGAGAAATCAAAATATTAAAAAGATGCAGATCCTAAATATTAAGATTGAAATATGGATACGAATTTGAGGCCCCGGTAAAAAGTACATTACATTGTTATGGTTTTTACCTGACAAGGCACTGGCTAGCATTGATCTAGAAATAATCTGTAAAAAAAAATTTCTTACGTCATTTGCGTCGAAGGTTCCCCTACAGACTGGGCAGCAAGTACACCAACTGGCTCCCCTGGCTGGGCAAGACTTGAGAGGAATCTGGACTTCAATAACTTCAAGAGTTCCTCTTGTTTGACTAAATTCAGAGCAACTCGGTCATTTAAGGGGAGTTCCTTCACAAATTTCTCAGCTTTCTTCTTAAGAGCAGAGGGCAATTCCGTTATATAATGATTCGAAGTATCAAAGGTCGTCCCCCGACCACATGCTTCGAGGATCATATCTTGATTCTAAATAAGTAGTAAAATAATTAGAACAAGTTTTCAGAAAATTCCAAATAAAAAAATCAAGAACAAGTTCTTACAGCTGTCAGTTCTTTGAACTTTGCAATAAAGCTTGTCCGATGAACATCCACACCATCTTCTCCATATTGGAATTGAATTATCGAACCATCAGCATCACGGACTGTATAATCATAACTCACCTTCAGGCTCTCAAGATTTTTTATTAAGCATCTTTGTAGGTATCCACTGCGGGATGTTTTGACAGCAGTGTCAACTAACCTACAATAGAAGAATAATTTTGGAAAGTGATTGATAATATAATGAAAGACCATATGCCTCAAATTCAGAAACATAAATATAGACTTAATGGTGTGGAGCCAGACAGTAGCCAGAACAACCCCGAATACAAAGTCAATATTATTATAGACCTATAGTTCATATGGAAGCACTGTTTCAGGCAGATGGATAAAATACCATAATGCATGTATGTTAAACATGTTTCAAAATGATTCTGGCTCCGAGCCAGTTCTACCTTTCAGATATGATCTGATCTAACAAAAACCTTCACCAAATTTGGTCATTCAGCAGCTAGAACCGATCATGACATGCCCTTTTGACATTTTTTAGTTGTATCCCGACTAAGTAGGTCCTCATGCTGGTTCGCTGGTGGTAATATCGATTTTGACATAATGTGTTTAAAGAAAAATGGAATTACATATTCTTAGAGCCAGTAATGATAGTTCTTACTTGGATCCTGAATTGCAATTAAATGACTTGAGGGGATGCTATCCTTTGTCAAGGGAATTTCCTCGTGCTTAAAAACCAACCAAATAAAGGAAATTGCACATTTGTGTCGATTCCATTGAAGCCTTAATCACCCAATATTCTTTTAAGTAAACATTGTTTAGTTTAATGTAAGAATATAATGCAGATCTTGCAACTTGAGACTCGGAACAAGTGCCCAAATCTCGTAACAAACACAACAACTTTGACTACTCATCTAGCGCACAATGGTTTTTTCGAATGCAATTCCTACTTAATAAAGTTTAAAAAAGATATTATCATATAAATACAACATTCACTTCTTCTAAATAAAGAAAAAATGAACTAAAGATGAAGTTTAGTACCCTTCACGCCCAGCCATGCAATGGAAATAATATTCTTGAGGACGAAGACCAGTAAGAAAGCGATCACTAATAAACCCCCCAGCTCTTGGGGCCCAATCCCAAGGATGGAAGCAGGGTAATGTCTTTCCAGAAACCATTCGAGGGACTCGCTTTCCTTCCAATTCTTGCTGTCCCAAATGTGAAGATATTTGTTGGAAATTAACCTGCTCAGAGTACCATGCAAATGGTGAAAAATGTCAAAACTCGCAACATTAAAGTATTAATCAAGAGACTATCTTCGCCATATTTAGTTTTAAGCAGTTATGATAAATGCTCATACATAGAACCAGAAGATAAATTTTATTTAACATGTAAGAGCACAGGAGTATCCAACATAATCTAAACAAAATTTATGATTAACCTCTTCGCTAAACAAAGAACAATTTTCAAAGAATCAGAATGCAAGTTCACGACAGAATCCTTTCTGTGAAACAATATTCGAATCTGCAGTTCAAACAATATTTAAATTTAGAGAGGGGCAGTTTCTGCATGTTTCTCCATTGGTATTGTGGTTGGAGAGAAATCCAAGGATTTTTAAGGACTATTCTCGACCTCTTCTGGTTCTGTCTATCTGGGCTAACCAGCTAAGGTGCATAGGCTTCATAAGGACAACGCTTTACCTGTCTTGCAAAGAAATTAGATAGCATTGATGTATTTGTTTTTGTTCCTCCTCTCCTTTTTCTTTCTCATTAAGACCTCTTATCTTCTGTATTTTCTTCACTTCTCTATAATAACACTTTTTACTATTAAAAAATATCCTCAGAACACTAAAATATTGACTAATGGATTAGGTAGAATTTTCCAAAACCACTCTTGATGAGTTAAGAACCTTATTACTGACAAAATATCCAAGAACTGAAAGAAAAAGCAGGTCCTTTCTAAAAATAACAATAATAATAGGACCTATTTCAAAAGTATTCCTGATTTCTTTTTAACAGTCATAAAAATATAATTGCTAAGTACCAATAAACTTCAGTACACCCATATGCAAGTAGTTGCTGCTCTTTTTTTTTCCTTTTCTTTTTAATAACAAAAGAAGACTACAGAAGAAAGATATTATGAGGAGGGAGGAGAAAATGTCCCCCTATAATAAACAAAAACAGAAAATTCAAACAGGAATATCGATAAAATAAAGAAGCTCTATCCCTTCGAAAAATACGGGAACCCCCCATGAAAAGGCATGAGCAACGATCCACACATAAGATAGGACCACCACCCGATCCCAATGGACGTGTTTGCTGAAAGCATTAACGAAAACATTCCAGCCTTAATCACGAAGCACCACAAAATATTGTACCTCTACACAAAGCCCTATATGCCATACCCCTCATACTACAAAGATGGGAAGATGTAAAAATTTCTAGGATAGCAAAACAGACACAAAACTATTAAAATATCAAAGAGGTTGTTCATCAGCTTCCAGGCTGCATCAGAATGGTTTTTTTTTTTTAATAGAAAGAGTATACATCAGAATATTTGTTACTCCCTAAATAAAAATCAGGAAAAAACTCGAGCTCTTCACTCTATTCTTTCCCTTTTTCCGGGTTTCAAAGTTGTCAAAACCTTTCTTCTCTTTATTACAAAAGATCAACAATAATGTCAAGGCCCTAAAAGAACACTTGAGTTTCTAAAAGCTCAAACCAATCTACCATTATGCCTTTGCGCTATGTGACACCAATCCCAGATTATCCAAACAAAAGGAAAAAAAAACCATCAAGATGAGCCAAAAGCCACCACAGGCTTATTATTTTGCAAGAACCATGAGCATAACAGAAGCGTGTATTTAAAGAAAAAATACTTATTAAAAAAAAAGTAATACAAGAAACTTACCTTACTACCTTTAGCCCCTGATGTAGTCATAAGAGATATCCAGTTCTTTCCAGTGGGCTTCAACAACCCCTCAGATAACAACTCATTCATAATACCCTTGCTTGTACATTGATTCAGTTCATTCACAATGCTCCTATCCAAGGATGTCAAGGCAGCATCGCCATCACTACATATAGTTCTTTCAATTTTTGATTTTAATTCCTTTGGGTCTGCAAAGCCGAAAGGAACAAGATATTACAGACTCATTAAGAAGATATGTTAAACAAAGAACAATCAACAAATCTTTCTACATAATGCTGGCAGGTTCCAACAGATGCCTACAGAATAAGTTTACTATATTTAACATGCTATTCAATGTGTTGTGAACTAGAACAACAAGATGGGTGTACCTACACCCCATTGCTTGCTTGATAAAAAGAGAGTAGTAGATGAAGTAATACTGAAATTTTATACAGATATAGACATAAAATGAAGTGCTGCAAAGATTTTGTATAATTTATCAGCTATTAAGGAAACAACGGACCTATTTTAGCTTCAGCTTTAATTCCAAGAGCTTTACAAAGTACTTTCTCACCAATATGATCACACTCTTCTAGTTGCCTTGTTCTTGCATCGTCCTTATCTTTCTTTATCAAAAGATCATCTAATCCACAAGTGAGTCCATGCCGCATCTAAATTATGAACAATATTCAATAGGTTTTATAAACACCAAAAAAAAAAAATCTTGAATACAATACAAGACTTATATCGCAGTAAGGAAAGAAACCTGACCTGCAGGAAAACAGTGGACAGACGACTCAATGCAGAGAGAAAAAGTCCTGCAGTATTTGAGCCATAGAGCTCTTGTACCGTATGAACCAGACCATAATCAGCAAACTGAGCCTTATCAATCACACCTCGCACAAAATCGTTTTTATAGATTAACAGCTTATCTTCATTATCCACTAACTTCTCTGATTCATTTTCGTCTGCACACTCTCTTTCCTTGCTGAGTGTATACACAGATTTCTGTTTCTTTTTCATCACTTTATCTTTGTCATTCCATTTTCTCTTGCTCATCACATTTTCAATTGATTTACTTTTGAAAAAGTCCCGTGGAAGTTTCCCAGCTTTCTCAACAGTGAATGGCGGGCACCCTTTAGTTATGTGATTTAGCACAGCAGTAATAACCTAGAATAAACACCAAAGAAAAACATTACCATTAACAAAGAAATTTTCTTGTTGAAACTAAGGGCCCACTGAAAAAGACAACAAAGAATGGCAAAAACCATGCATCCAAGACAAATACAGAAGCACCAGAAGAAAATATCAGATTTATGTAGAAGAAAATTCCTTTTCACATATACCGATGCAATTTAAAAGCATTTGCATGTTCAAGTACTAAACTGCTCCATATATGCAGAACTAACCTGCTTTCCTGTCCACAGAGGCTTTGGCTTCCAGATTGCAGGAAGAATAGGAAGCATGTCTCCTTCTGAGCTCCATATAGAAACTTTCTTGCCAGGTTTTCCAGAAGCAGAACCTAATCCAACAACAGACACACCTGAGCTGTACAAAAGCTGATTAAATTCTTCTCGATTTAAGAAAGTGTCCTTCTTAGTCAGGAGAGCAGCACTTACGATATGATCCTGATAAAATGTTATTTTAACATCAACTAAACCATGCAAGCAAAAAAGCTGTCTGGAAGAAATAAAATCTATTGGAAACCATTAAAATAAAACAAAACAGAAACCTGAATTAACGCTCTAAGTGGTTCACCACTGGAAGGCCTGACATACTGATTATTTGCATTAACAATGTTATAGGCCTCAGCACGAGAAATTTCATCTTGTGGGAAATGAACATTCATTTCGTCGCCATCAAAATCAGCATTATATGTGCTGGCATGAAAACAACCAAATTTAATAATGGTAGAACTTGTTAGGGAAACCCCTGCACTTGATCATGAAGTTCGAATAATTGATTCTGTGCATGCACGTGGAATATGTGTACATTTGTGGACATATTTTTCTCTTAAAAACAGTGAAATATCAACCTGCAATTTGCATAGTGCATACGTATTGTCTTTTCCCCCTTTAAAACACGAACCACATGTGCCATTATACTGGGTTTATGAAGTGTGGGCTGCCAACCAAAAAGGAAAGAAATAGCACATCAATTACACAAACTATGAACAGTGCAAGGAAAAAAGAAATCAATAACTTCAATTTTCAGCATAACCAAATATCATATACATTCGTCACCAACACTCCTAAAAATGGTTTGTTATGTTA
>NW_019014600.1:139796-156077 GCF_000150535.2 Carica papaya
TGAAGATAGAGAGCCTTAAAAGCAGTTTCTCATTTCAAGAAAAAAAAAAAAAAAAAAGACGACAGTAGCTCATGGCAATCAGGTCTCTGCAAAGAATCGTCTCATTTACACCTCAAGTCGGCGACGGGTCGGGTCCTGGTGATTTCGGTACAAATCAGTGGCGCTCTCGGGTAGGATCCGATCCGTTTGAGTGAAGTACTGTTAATATTTTTTACACACATAATAATATTATTTATATATTTATAACTAAACTTTTTCACTAAATTCTTCTTACTATATATTTATATATGTAAATCACTTTTTCTTTATTTACAATTCAGTGCGTAGTCTAATTACTTGTTTTAAAATTTTAATATTTTAAAAATCAATTTTTGGTTACCAACTTTTATGGTTAATTATAAATAATTAATTCCGTGTAAGGCATATATTTGTGTACTTAATGTTTTAATTAATGCCCACGAAATGTATTTGTTACATTAAAAAAAAATTAAATAATTAATTTTAATTTCCAAAATTTTTAATATTTTTTTGTTATAATTTAATTCCTAATATTTTTATTTTATTAATTAATTAAATTAATTATAATGATACAATAAAATTAATAATATTGTTATAATTAATTATTTAAACTGTACATATTTTCTATTATATGATATATATTCATGCACCAAAACACTTTGGTCAAATCCACATTTACGCATATAATTAGACGTGCGAAAATTAGTCATCCCCACAATCATTACAAAAATTAAAACACAAATGGAAAATTAAAAAATTAAAAATAACGTGATACTACCACGTATGTTGAACTTATCGGTTATATAATTTGAACTGAAAAATTATCCAAAGGGGAAATTACTAATTTAGTCATTAAACTATTAATTATATCGCTAATCACTTTTAAATTTTTTATTACAACTTAATTTATATTTAATTGAAGTGTAAATAATTATATTTAATTTAAAAAAACAGTAAAAACAAAATAATAAACAATAAACAGTACACGCTGGCATATTTATTAGAGTGAAGCCACGCTGGCACGGGCGTTACAATCTAGGCAATCTTGATTATGAGGTAGATGGCTCTATTTAATTTCGTGCATAATTATTTTTATTTATATATATATATATATATATATTTTGTCTCCTAAGATATTTTTTTAAAAAAAATTATATATTTTAATTTTTATGTTAGATAATAATTAAATTTTAAATATTTATCTTAAATTAAAATTTGAATAACCATTAAATTAAATTAAAGCTTGTTAATTCTTCAAAAAAACATATTAGGCATGTAACAACACTCCGAATTTGAGACGTAACCTTTTAATTTTGAATGGACAAAAATATTTTGATTCGTTTAAATTCATGGATTTCTACTCATTTGTCTCAATTTGATTTCTATTTTATCATAAAAAGAGTTGATAAAAATTAATTTATCACCAAATGATAGATAAATAATTAAAGGGTTAATTTTGGATATTTTTAAAAATAAATTCAGACGTCTGGGTACAATTATAAATAAAAGGGGATCAATGTGAAAAGAAATTCAGAATGTAGGGGTCAATTCGCGAAAAGGGAAGAAATGAGCTACGTGGACACCCAGTCAGCAGCACGACGAATCGTCGCACGCCGCATGACGGTCACGCCAACATGGCTCCACACGGGAAGCCCACGCTGGCAATCTGCATACCAGGCTGATCGAATGGCTCGGGGCCACTCCTACATGAGTGAACGGTCCATATCGACTTCCTAAAAGGGTTTGTTCAGATGGTCTGCATGCCTCCAAGTCTCCCAGATCAGACGGACCCAATAAATTTCCCAAATAGACTAATTGGACAGTCTACGTGCCTCCACGCCTCCCGAATGGACGACCCAGATTTATCAAAGAGAAGTGTTTAAACCTCTTTTCAGTCGACCCCCAAAATCCTAGCCGACACAGGTGATTGGAAAAGAAGAAGAACAGCGACCGGAGGAGAGCTCAGCCACCAAAACATTCCAGTAAGCCTAATTTTTTGTTTCGTTCTTCCTGTTTCTCTGTCCTTAACTATCTGAACCATTCTCGTTTGTAGGATAATCGAGAGAAGCCATAAACCACGAGAGAGGGACAGCGGAGCTTGACTGAGCCGCCACATCAGAGAGCGAAAATTGCCGATAAGGCCAAAACTTTCCCCTCCATTCTCCGTAAAACACCCATTTTTCACGATTTAAACTAATTTCCACCAGGAACTGGCCAAAAACGGTTTGATCGAAAGGGAGAAGTATTGAAAAATGAGAACCGGACGGCGCAGCTCGGCAACACCGCCACACCAGAACCCCAACCCAACCCTTGGTGAGTTTTTTTGCCTTTTTCACATTCTCTACGTATTTGCATGCCCTTTTATGTGCATTTTTAAATTTTACCAAGAAACTCAATAAATTCAAAAACCGAAAATTGTCACGAACAGTAATAAAAAAGGTAGTGTCCTAGACTCCGACCCAATGTAAGAATCCCTCAATATTTTATTTGTTACGGTAAATTAAAGTTGAATTGATAACAAATGGTTGTACTAAACAGTCTTATGATTCCTTGATAATTAAATACAGGTTGTCGATGGAGCCAGTAACTAACTTATTTATGTTTATCACTAGTTTAATTATGTTATCTATTCGATATTCTATTATCATTTTATTTTATCTATTTATTTTTATTTTGTTCTACTTAATTTATTTTATCTTATTTTACTATAATCTATATTCTCTCGTTCGGGCTAATATGTTTTTTCATTTTTTTTTAGCTATATTTATCTAGAATCAATATGTAATACCCTATATATATGTGGGAGGGTGGAATGAACGATTGGGATGGGATGGGCAAAATCAACGGTCAGGATGTGAAGTTGGGATGGGTATAAAAGGGCGTCGAACAGAGAGAGGAAAGAAAGAAGATGGAAAGAAGGGAAAAGGTAAAACGTAGAGTGCATGAGAGAGAGAGGAGACAATTGTGAGAGGCGTTAATCAGCGGCAAGTGTGGAAGGAGAACTGCTCAGAAGTTCGGGAATAAGTGAGGTTGCAGTAGCTTTGGGAGATAGAGGAGTATGGAAGCAAGAGGTAAAAGGAATTTAAAATTATAAACTAATTTAGGGCAAACCATGGTGAAATTGTATGTGCAGGTTAATGGAAATGCTCCATGTCAATGAGACAAAAGTATAGGAGTTGTGATAGCTCAAGAAGTGTAAGAGAAGCTGAGGTATGTGAAGGGAGAGGGAACACACTATAGAGAGATGTGTACGGTTTGGTAGTCGAGTGTGTGACGGAGATAAGTGAACTTGAGGTGTTGTGGGAACAGGACAAAGCTTTTGGATGAGAAATTTGTGTGTACTCGATAGGTGAGGTAAATGTGAGATTGGGATACATTATTGTATAAGTATAAGTATAGGCGATGGGTGACTTATGGTGGGTGTAGGTTCAGGTGTGGGGGTGTGTAAGGTTGTTTGGTCGAGGGAGACACCTTCTGTTATGCAGGGATGGTGGTCCGTAGTCTGTGTGTGTGTAGTTGTAAGTGGGTGGGGGTTTGTTAGGGTTTACATGTTATAGTGTGTAGGCTGTGGGAAATATATGGTGTGTGTATGTATATGTACTTGGGTGTGGGAGGCCTATTGGCCAGTGTTTATAGATTCTGATATGTTGGTGTGGCAATTAGTGGCATACTGTGTGTGTGTGTGTGTAAATTCTTTGGCCGATGCTTGTAGATATGGATGTGCCGATGTGATGAGTAGTGACATGTTGTATTTATGGCCACTTGGCGGTTGATAGAGCACTCACATTGTTAGGTGTGTGTGAGGTCATTAACCGACATTGGTGGAGTTCGGTGGGACCATTCAGTGGTCGTTGTCACGAGAATAGCGGTGTGTATTTGATATTATAGTGTGATGGTGCACGAGGCCATGTAATGGCCGACATGGTGATTGTGGTTACTGTTGGGGTGGGGGCCCAGGATCCAGCGAGGGGGTGTGTGTGTGGTCTTGGTGGGCCGGTATTGGAAAGGATGTGTGAGAGACTGGTGGGGTAGATTGAGAGGCTGTGTGGGTGTAGCGTAGGGACTACTAAAATTGCATTGAATTAGTAAGGTATTATGGTTAAAACAAAGGGGTATAGTGCATTTCTGTTATGTAGTTTGAACATGAAGAGGCTAACGGTAAGGGGTTAGGTGGGATTAAGAGGGAGTAGTTTTGTCATTTATTGATTATCAAGGGAGAAAAACATAATGATAGAAGTAAAGAAATGATAGTAGGGAATGAGGTTATTTAATTGTCATTCGTTAGTTTTTAGTTCTAAAATTCATCTCATTGGGTTATGTATACTCATTACTTTCATTTTCAGATGCTTTGAGACGATAATCAAAAACGGAGTGCTTAGCAACGAAGCACCGGACCTAAAAGAAATAAGATGTTATCAATTATAATGAGACATAGTAGTATACTCACTGTATTGAAATATTATTAAAACTTCTATGTGTATGGTGATAGTTTGAGAGTTTCTTTAATTATATAGTTTATTATTGTAACGAAAATTGATTTCTTTACGAATTAATGGATATGAGATTTGGTTAGAGGTTCTAAATACTTTGTTCTAGGTAGAATGATGAATAATGTATAATCCTATAACAAAAATAGTAAAAGGGTGTTACACAATATACTAATTATGTATTTTTGAATTGTTATTATTTATTTTATTCCGTTTTATTATCACGTTCTACTATACTTAATCTCGTCTTGATTTATTCGTTTCATTTGTTATTCATCGTATCGTGACATTTAAAGTTCTGATTATACTATCCTATTTTATCATATTTCTATTTACAAATGTATTCTCTTACGCATTTCGAAATCTGAATTTTGTACTCTGGTGTTGTTTGGGATATGGGCATACGTGTTATTAATTTCTAAATAATAATAAAAAGAAAAAGTATGCATAAATTAATGTTATTGAATGAAATGACTTATCAGGTATCGTATAAAATAGTGTACAGACTTGATACATAGGATAAACCCTACTGTGAATATTATCTTCAGCCGTACAAGGCTAGAAAGTCCCATACTGGATAGAGTTAGGAGAAAATTGATTTTGTTCATACCGGACGAGGTATTGAGACAGTTTTTAGTATCGTGATGCATATTATCGGACAAGGTATGAGAACAACCGATAATTTACATGAAAATTTTATGTATTCACGCGTAGTAGGGATCCCTATGGACCCCTAGTGATAATGATAGAAAAAAATAAATCGGGTAATACAGGAATGAGTATGATATGAAAACCCAATTTCGGGTAAAACGGTAAAGAACCCAACATTGTATGTTTATTGGAATGTATGCTTATTATGATTAAATCATCATTCTGATTTTATTTATTGTTTTGTGTTTGATATGCTATTAGCCAGAAAATGGAATATTAACGTTTTTAGTACATCAGAAAATAAATGCACTAGCATTCAAATTTCATTAAAATTATGCTTTATCGGTCGTTTTATATTTTTTTACAGTCACTTTATTTTCCATACCAGTGGTAAGGTGTTGATATTCTTATTGAACTAGTATAGTTCACTTCTTTTTTATTAACCATTTCAGATAATGACGACCAATATCAGAATCCTAAACAACAAGAGATCAACTAAACAACTACTTTTTTTTCGTTTCGTAAATTTTGAATAGAGGTTAATTATATTTATTTATTAGTGATTTTCTCGTTTTAAGTTCCGAAACATTCCCATAGCCCATATTTGGAAGTTTTAAGTAAACGCGAAAAAAATATAATTTTTTAACATTTAATTATTACGCTAAATTAAAATTTCAGAATTACTATCAGTATGATTAAGTTAAAACACTTAAAATCCTTAATAGAGAATTTGGGCTTTTACAAGGCATGCTAATTCGAATCTATAATCTATTTTTCAAATGTGATATTTCATATTTGAAATATTTTGAATTTACTTTATATTATCTTAATGTTATATAGTATTTTAACCCACGAATAACTATTTTTAGCTAGTAACAAAATAAATTATTTACCATTATGTTGAAGAATTGAGTAATTGAATTTTTATGAATCATCTATAATTATTAAAGGAGCAAGATCAATAATTACTTGACTTATCATCTTAAAATGCATTATTAAAAATAGTATAAAAATAAATATTTTAACAAAAAAAATGTATAATTGCCATTAAAAAAAATCAAATTCAATTTATAAAAAAATATTTTATTTGCCAAAATATACAAATTTGTTGAGTTTAGTTTAATTTAATTACCGTAACTCAATTAATATATGAATGAATTCAGTTATAAAGTTTTAATAAATTAAGTATTATAAATAAACTATCATCAATTTATAACAAAAAATATTTTTACTACCACAAAATATTATTTTTGTCAAAAAAATGTACAGACTCGTTGAGGTATAATCAGATTTGATTACCGTAATCCTACTAATATGCTAACGAATTAAATTTTAAATCATACTAAATTAAGTTTTACGTTCAGACTCGTTGAGGTATAATCAGATTTGATTGCCGCAATCCTACCAATATGCTAATGAATTAAATTTTAAATCATATTAAATTAAGTATTATAAATAAACTATCATCAGCTTATAATAAAAAATATTTTTACGTACAGACTCGTTGAAGTATAGTCAGATTTGATTACCGTATTCCTACTAATATGTTAATAAATTAAATTTTAAATCATATTAAATTAAGTATTATAAATTAACCGTAACAAACTCGTAACACATTAAAAAAATTAGATTTTAACAATTAGGTGAATATGATGTTGTTTACATATTCTTGATTTATTACCATAATATTTGTATATTATTATTAAAAAATATTCGAGTAAATAATTAAAAAAATGTTGAATAGTTGACTTCAAAATTAATTAAAGACAATAATTAATAATACCATAAATAATTCACGTTCGGACCTCAATTTCAGATTTGATTTTATAAATTTTTAAAAAAATTAATTTAGTAATTTATTTATTGTAATATTTATTTACAATTAAAAAATTATTTTATTCTATTATTATCAGGATAATAATTAATAAATTTACCCAAAAAGAAAAAGTTTTGGTTAAAACTGAAAGGAGAAGAACATGAAATGACGAGATTACCCTTAAGAAAACTATTTTATATCATTCAAACCCAACGCTCTGACGAATATTATATTGAGGAAAGGAGAAACGAGAAGGGTAATTGCAGTCATTTTAACGGAAAACTATAGCCACTGCTCGGCTCTGGTTCAAAATTTCACAGCGAGAGCCCTTGGCGGCTTTTGTACAGAGTCTATTGTCTTTTCCTTCTTCGTTAATATGATTTTTATTAATGGTGGATTCAGTAGGAATCTTCCGTTTTTTTGTCTGTCTCACCTCGTGATTAGTTGATAGTATATAGTTAATAAGATTCAGATTGATATGTTTTGTCTTTTGCATTCGAAATTCTCCGTTGAATTCCCTTAGGCGTCTGTCATCTTCGGAAGCTGAAGTTCAGATCTGAATTAAGGTTGGTCAATGCTCTTCCGTAATTTAAAATGGCTATTATTCAATCGTCTTGGTGGATAATTGCATACGGCAATCTGCGTTTTCGTGTCTATTTATCACCTTTGCGTGAAATTCAACACAATTTCAGTTTTTCATATGAGATATTATGTAGTTGTGCGCTAGTTTCTGACATTTGAGTTTAGTATTGAGATCATTACAAGCATAAAGGGCTGTACGATTCTGGCACTGTGTTTCGTTTATAGGGTTTCACGAGCATTATCTTTGATTTTGTTCAGGTTTATTCATTTCTGTGTTTGTTTTGAGCTTACTAGCGTCATAGGGGTCCAGTTTGCTGTTGTGATGATGTATTGTTAAGTCAAAGTCTACTTTGATTGCGATTACCTATCATTGCCTTAAAATTCGATTGTTTATTCATGTCAGGGGGTGATTTTATAGAGGTGGTTGTAGAGACACGGTTGTTGTAGGTTATGTCTTCTTCCCAGAAATGGAAGCCTTCATGGTCTATTGCAGCCACCGTTGCTTCTATCATAATGCTCGTTTCGGTGAGTTCATATTTTCCTTGTTCCTGCAGTGCCTTCTTTTAGTTACTTTAGTGCCTCTCAAGTTCAGAATAGATGTGTTCCCATCAATGGGTCGGTTGAAGAAGTGGCAATTCAGAGTTCTAATGTAGGATCAATCGACCTTGCTCGAGGAAATTCACAACCACACCTGGATTAAATCATACTTTCCCTGCTGACTTGCATGGGGCAGTCATTCATCGCAATGCCTCCTGGAAGGCTGAGATTGGACAGTGGCTTTCTGCTTGTGATGAATTTACTAAGGAAACTGATATTATTGAGGTAGGAACACTGGCTGCTACTGGTTTATTGAGTTTTAGTTGTATTGTCGATTTTCCCTTTCTTTTCCTCTTTTTATTTGTCTTTTTCATCTGCCAAGGCGCAGTGAATTTTTATATCAATATGCATGCCCGTGGACAAATTGTTTATTTTGTTTTCTTTAGGTCCTTTCTCGAAATATAAGGTGACAATAACTTTACTTTAGCTTTACTTCTGGTTTACCAGTTTCTTAGTTGTTTCTATTGGCAGCCAATAGGTGGTAGAAACTGCATGTATGACTGCAGTGGTCAAGGTGTCTGTAATCATGATTTGGGACAATGTAGGTGCTTTCACGGCTTCAGAGGTTAGTATTTTCTTTCCCTTCCTGCTTCAGCATCACTTTGCATAGGGATTTTTGTTCCTTTTCACACAACAAATGTGGAGATGATGGGTTGGAGAGATTTAAGAGGAGTTGAGTCTATATTGTTCTTCACAAGTTGATTCTGGAAAAGAAGAACCAGCCTAAATTTAAACATATATAGTCACATTAGAAATTGACAAATATTTTGGTCTTCTATTACTCAAATTTGTGGCTTATAAGACATTGACTCTCAAAATCTCCTCCTGCAATCCTCCCTCTTAAAAAAGGGGAAAGAATAAGAATTTGAAAAGAATGTAGTAGTCAGTAGTGATCTGAATATTAACCTTTGTACAACTCTTTTAGTGATAACTGCTAATTGAGGTTCTGAAACATCCACATTATAAAATGGAACAGTAAAATGTTTTATCTGGGTTCTGTTGTTTCCATAAAAATTTATTAATAAACATAGAAAGCAGGAAAAACTAGAAGTCAGAAAAGAAAATAAGTATTCACAACTATATATGCTCCTCTTATAGCTGTTAGCTGAAAAATAGCTGCTGATTGAACAGGGGAAGGATGTTCTGAGAGACTTCACTTAAGTTGTAATAACCAAAATACCTCCGAGCTACCATATGGCCGATGGGTTGTGTCAATTTGTTCTGCTTATTGTGACACAACAAGAGCAATGTGCTTTTGTGGAGAAGGGACGAAGTATCCAAATCGGCCAGTTGCCGAGGCTTGTGGGTTCCAAGCGAAGTAAGCATATCTAGGTTCTAACATATATTGTTGATATTTCTCTGATCTCTAGGCATTATAGGTCACAACTCCCTGACGATGTCTCTGTTTCAGTTTACCTTCAGAGCCTGGAGGACCCATATTGACTGATTGGGCAAAAGCTGACCTAGATAACATTTTTACAACAAATGGTAGCAAACCTGGATGGTGTAATGTCGATCCAGCTGAAGCATATGCTTTTAGGGTGAAATTTAAAGAGCAATGTAACTGTAAATATGATTGTCTCTGGGGACGATTCTGTGAAATACCTGTCCAATGCACTTGTATTAATCAGTGTTCTGGACATGGGCATTGTCGTGGCGGATTCTGTCAGGTAATGGCTTTGTTATTAATGTCTATTCACCATTGATTGGTCATTGCAAAATTGGCAAACTAATTTATTCTGTCCACCAGGTTAAAATTGTACAAATCTGAGGTATATTAAGTTGGAAGGTAAAAACTTGGAGTTTTTGAGTTAAATATTGGCATCTTTTTAAATAGCAAAAAAGTAAAGGAAATGTTTCACCAAGTAGAGGGTATTTAAAGCCCCGACAGTTAGCCAAATCAGAGAATTGAATTTGGACTATAAGGACTTATGAAATTTATAATGCAGAAATGGCTCTATATCACAAGGCTAAGTCATTTGTACTTCTACACTCGTGATAGTTTCAGGTAGAAAGTTTGAATTTACAGGAAACTGATGATTCGATTAGATACTTGCAAAGAAAAATGAGCAGATATATAATCTAATAATTGAAGCGATTGGATAGCCAATAATGAAGAAGAAAAAAATGTTAGGATGCTTTAACTTATATTTGTTTTTCTTTCACTAGAAGTATTATGTGAATTAATTGAGGCACAATCTTAAAAGTTTTCTACTCTTTCTCTAAGACTAGATGGTATCATCACCATTATCATCATTCATCTCCAGCTCCTTAATTTCTGAAAACTGATATCTGGGGCTTAATTGTTTGTGCATGTGTGTGCTTACATGACTATATATATGTTTGGGAATTTTCAAGTTT
The DNA here is from genome assembly GCF_000150535.2 of Carica papaya. Next base: position 150,309 of record NW_019014600.1, read on the forward strand.
GTTTTCTCTATCTTGCTATGTGATTTATCCCTGATTTATCTTCCTATTTTTGATACTGGATTTCTAGTAGATGGTTGTTTATTGTCCCTTGGTTTGAATATTTGAATCAAAGGAAGCTTAGCAAACTGCATTCATGACGCTGTAAGATCCATGACCTATGGATCAGTGCTTTGTCTTGATTGCTTAGAAAATAACCATCAGCATGCACAAACTAACATAAAAGTGTGAGAGAGAAATAGCACAGAAATGGCTTGGTAATGTGTCTACTCCTTATAGCCACTTGTGAAATTTACAATAGGAGTTATCCTTTATATTGAGGAAGGAGAAAACACAAAAGTATAAAAAATAACTTAAATAATTAAAAAAAAAGGCTCAAAAATAGCACCATTACCTCTCTAAATATAAGTCAAAGCTCAGCATTGATTACATCGTAAAATCTAAGATTTTAATCCAGAGGCCATTCTTGCTGAATCACACAGTTAACTGTTATTATCTGTAAATTAGTACTGACCTCCTGGTAAATAATGACTTAAGAGTACAAATTAAAATTTTATCCAGTCCCACAAACAATGAATGAGGTATGTATAAATTTATTAATTAGTCCCATTAAATCTGGAAGAAAAAAAGTCCAACTAAGTGAAGTTTATAATTTCAGTGTGACAAAGGCTGGTACGGGACGGACTGTAGCATTCCTTCTGTCATTTCAACGATCAAAGAGTGGCCCCAGTGGCTTCGACCAGCTAGGATTAATGTTCCTAGTGATACAGATCTCACAGCAAATCTTGGTAGCTTCAGTGCCATGGTAAAAAAGAGAAGACCTCTTATATATGTTTATGATCTACCTCCAGAGTTCAACAGTTTGCTCCTTGAGGTTAGGATAGACATTATTTTGGTTCTTTCGGTTTATTCCTACTATCGAAGTGAACTTCTTATATTTGTTACTTAATTGGGTACCGTAGGGGCGACATTTTAGGTTCGAGTGTGTTAACAGGATATATGATGGCAGGAATGCAACTCTGTGGACAGATCAGTTGTATGGTTCCCAGGTATTAATTTAACTGGAGTCAGACTAGAGCAATTAAAATAAAAAAATGGTCTGATTTCTTCTATATTTCATGGTTCAAATTTGCAGATGGCACTCTATGAAAGTATTCTAGCCAGCTCATACCGAACGCTAAATGCTGAAGAGGCAGACTTTTTCTTTGTTCCTGTTCTTGATGCATGCATCATAACACGTGCTGATGATGCACCTCACTTAAGTATGCAGGTCTACTTCATAACAATGTTGCATATAAGTGCATGTATCTCTTTTGTATATGTTCCATGTCAAAGGGAAAAACAATAAAAATATGAATAAGCATAAGGTAATAGTTTTGTGCTTCTTTGTTTCAAAAAATAATATTGTGCTTCTCTTTCTCTATCTAATAGTATTTCTTTTCCACAAGAAAAGGTGATGGATAAAGGAAGTGAATGACAGTACCAGTTTCTAGTAAGCAGTTCTAGAAGTGGATGCTTAAAAGGAATCTGCTATTTTCATAGATGTAGACGACGTACATGTAGAAGAAGATTTTCACATAAAGATCTACCACCTTCTACTTGCTAGGGGAGTTAATAAGCGTAACGACAATGATCTTGTTGGTGTTTAACCAAGCATGAAAATAAAAAGGAAGTTAAAGGTCATAAACCATCTGCTATAAGGTTGCAGAGGATGTTAATGTTTGACTGTGAACTTGGAGAGCCTTGAGAAAGAAGTTTCTGAAAGAGAAAAGTCAGTATTACTGTAAATTTTAACTTGAGGTTGTTTCGTCAACTAAAAGAAGAATCCACATGGTAAAAAGTAACATTCCAAGGATTTTCCTAAAAATTTAGGCAGATGTAGATGTCTTTTCTCCACAATTACCATCCTGGGGCAAGTACCTTGAGGTTATCAACCCATTTTCATTTTAGTGCTTCATCTCTATTAGTATTATGAAATTTTGGTGCTACTTCTTTTAAAATACTTCCTTTTACCTGGAATTGGTCGTATAAGCATATCCAGTTTTGGTTCTGTCTCTATCAGTTGGCTATCTAAACTAGTGGGTCTGCCTATTTTTCAGTGACATCCAAATGGAACTGCTCATTTATGTGTATCTTCTTCACTAAATTTCAGGAACATCAGGGCCTGAGGAGCTCTCTCACTTTGGAGTTCTATAAAAAGGCATATGATCACATTGTTATGCAGTATCCATATTGGAATCACTCATTAGGAAGAGACCATATATGGGTATGTTTACAATTAAGAATTAAAACATAATGTGGAGAAAAAGAAGTTACTAAACTTGTGTTCTTACTCCGTGGTTAACATAGTATTTCGTGTATGCTAATGACATGGTCCTCATATCTGAAGGCAGTCCTTTTCTTGGGATGAAGGTGCTTGCTCTGCTCCTAAGGAGATATGGAGTAGTATGATGTTAGTACACTGGGGTAATACAAATTCAAAGCATAACCATTCAACAACAGCTTATTGGGCTGACAGCTGGGACGATATTTCTTCTGATAGGAGAGGCAATCATCCATGTTTTGACCCTGCTAAAGATCTTGTACTTCCTGCTTGGAAGCTCCCTGATGCGAATGTCCTAAGCGCCAAACTTTGGGCTAGGTGCGAACGTTTAATTGCATTTCAGATTGCCTAAAATATCTGCATGTATTTGTTGGTGGAAAAACATGTATGTTTAAATTAATGTCAATTAAGTCTAAAGTGCTAATTGATTTCTTTTAGGTCCCGAGAACAGCGGAAGACATTATTTTACTTCAATGGAAACCTTGGGCCAGCCTACAACAATGGAAGACCAGAAGCCTCGTAAGTTTAGTTAAAAACTGATCAATGTAATAATGAATGCTGATTTGCTTATTGAAGGTGAATAAGGACAGCCAATAAAACATGAAGTAACATTTTTTTTTCTCTTATACACCTTTCTCCTTTTCTTTTTAAAGTATCCAAAATGGGTCACTTTAACATGTTTTAGGTAAATGAATTCAAGCTCTTGTAGATTTCATGGGAACATAAACTGTTGCTTCCATGTTCAGTAAAGGTTTTTACTTTATTGAAGATGGATTTATTTCTATTTTAAGATTCGGAAGAAGTCTAATAATTAGTTTGTCATAATCTATGTAGGTATAGCATGGGCATTAGGCAGAAAGTGGCAGAAGAATTTGGATCAAGCCCCAACAAGGAAGGAAAGCTTGGAAGACAGCATGCAGATGACGTGATTGTAACTCCACTACGTTCTCAGAATTATCACATGGATTTAGCCAGTTCTATTTTCTGTGGGGTCTTTCCTGGAGATGGTTGGAGTGGTCGTATGGAAGACAGTGTTTTGCAAGGGTGCATTCCTGTGATAGTCCAGGTACCGTGGTTAAATCTTCTGTTCATGAAACAATTCAATTTTTTGGTTTTTTGTATAATATAATGTTTTTTTCTTGAATTTAATTAAAATTTCTCTGAATTGTTTATTTCGTATGGAAAATATGACATACAAGTCAATGACCAACTTTCTATTTTAATCTTAGTTTGTTCCTCATGTTTAGGATGGGATATTCCTACCATACGAGAATGTACTGAACTACAAAAGCTTTGCTGTTCGAATACTTGAAGCTGACATTCCAAATTTAATAAATATTCTCCGGGTAATTTTCTTTGGTATTTTGCATTTTCTTTTAATCTTGGAACTTAAAAATCTGCAAGTTGACTGGTTGGTGGTGTAATATTTTCATTCTGAAGGGTTTTAACGAGACAGAGATAGAGTTCAAGTTGAGAAATTTACAAAAAATCTGGCAAAGGTTCTTGTATCGTGATTCTATTTTACTTGAAGCTGAGAGGCAGAAAACTGCTTTTGGGCGTGTGGAGGATTGGGCAGCCAAATTATTGGAGTTAAGCGAAGATGATGTCTTTGCGACATTTATACAGGTATACTTGAAACCATGTGCAACTGAAAGTTTCTCTATTCCTGGACATTTAGAAATGTCAAACTTCATATCTCTTCCCTGGAACAAATTTTTATCTGCTTATCATATATTACTCTACTCTACACAAACAAATATGCATGTTATCTGCTTGTTTATGCTTTTGTCCATGTGACTCTTCCTGGAAATTTGTTTTTAATCCACTGGTCTAAAACATTACCCGAAAAATATCATACTAGATTCATAATAACTCAGACAACTTTTCTAAGATTGGAGATTGAAAACTTTATGGATTGGCAATTTGTTCAGTCTTGGGTCAGTTGCTCTTGAGCAAAGTTCGTTCTTGAATGGAGTATGAGCTTATATGTTTCGTCATCTTGTCCAAGCTTATGGATTCTTGAGCAGTTTGAAAGCATAGTCAGATAGTACTTGAGTGAACTATTTTTGCTAACCTATATATTTACATCAAATCCTCTCTTCCTCTCCTTCTGGGCCGGTTGTTGCAAGTTTTAAGTTTTTTAACTTTGCTGGGTAGGTTCCGGTATTCAAATACCCTTTTATGGAAAGATATCATGCTTGATTATTATACCTATATATAATTTACTTCCAAATCCTGCTCATCTCTTGATATTATCTTCACTAGGTTTTGCACTACAAATTGCATAATGACCCGTGGAGAAGACAATTTGATCGTCGGAAAAAAGAGTACGGGTTACCAGAAGAATGTTTGAGAAGAACCAGCTGAGCCTGAGGAGCTGAAAGCCACAAGAAGCATTGCATTTTAGACACTAGACATTCATACACATACTCAGATGTGAAGAGAAACATACAAAATCAGGTTATACACTTTGACGAAATCTTGGTATTCCGAACACCGGCCGAGAAACCACACACATTTTTTTTTTTTTTTTTGTTTCTTCTTAGGGGAAACAAGGAGCTCTTATTGTGATCAAGAACAAAGCACAAGAAAAGGCAGATTGTATTCACTGTCTTTACTTCATTGTTATACATAATTTTAGATTTAATTTATATGTCTCATACATAATTAAATTCCTTTTATTAAATTTTTTAATTTTACAATAGTGGAGTTATAATTCTACTTGTGGATGAATAATAAAAATTTGATTAAATATAAATATAAAATTTTATTTATAATCAAAATATTAATTATAACCCAAACACTTATCATTTTTTTTTTTAATTTTGCAAAATTTAAATTAAATTCAGTTAGCTTGAATCTTTTATGAACCTCCTCTAGACCAAATTATCACCTTTGTATGTATGTATGTATATATATATATATATAGATTACATATCATAAATTTAAAAATTTATCACGTTAAAAATAATTTTAATGGAGAAAAGCATTATTTACACAATATAAATTTAAGACAAAGGTGGAGAAGTCTGCCAGTGAAAAAGCAAAATAACATAAAACCCGCTTGCACGCCTGTAATTCAAAAGACCTAATAAAGTTGAGTCAAACTTCCGAGTTGAAGGGCAAACATGTACTTACGGATCCATGGATACCTCTGAACAAGATCTCCCATAGCAATCTTTCCTTCACCCCTCAAAAACCCTCCTGTAAATTCCTTTACCCACTAAAATTCTCCAGCTTCCCTTCGCATTATTGGGTTTTCTCTTTCTTCTCTCTACGATTGACCCTTGTTCTTTACTCACACCATGAATCTCTCTTCTTTCTCGCTTGATTCTAATCCTATCGCCAAATGGGCGTATCAGGCCAAACCCACTTTACCTCCACAGCGCCGAAACTTCGTTGTCTGCTCCCTGAAGCCAGTTGCTTCTTCATCGCTGAGCTTGGCCCAG
>NW_019014600.1:170483-181319 GCF_000150535.2 Carica papaya
TTGCACTGAACTACTGCTGCCAGATTAATGGCTTCTCTTCTCTCAATCTTACCAAACTAGATGTCTTGTCTGATCTTCCTGAGATTCAGTTAGGTGTTGCTTATAAGCAGATTGATGGTACACCTGTCAAATCTTTTCCTTCTGATCTTCGTCTTCTTGAACAATTGAAAGTAAGTTTTCTTTACAGAAACTATCTGAGTTTGTTGTCAATAATTGTTGGGATTGTATCTTTAGTCAAGAGCATTATAATAAGAATGAATCCTATTCACTTGAAGGGCAGCAATGGAGTGCCAACTCATGTACGTAGATGATTATTTCTTTCTCTGCCAATTTACGGAACTAATCTTGGAGTAATCCAAGTTGCTCAAAGGGCAGAGATAAGGTGGAATCATCAATTAATAATCAATAATTTAAATTATGGGGTCTTCAAACGCGCACTTAGACTTCGTAAAAATGGGCCATGTTGTTCTTATATTTTTTTTTGAAATAAAAAGTATAAGATGTATATTAAATCAACAGCACGAAGGAGGTGTCGTCCATTTACAAGATATTTACAAATCTGTTAGATCAACAATATTCCCAAAATCTTCTATCCTATATAAGTTATGATCCAAAATCAAAAACTCAAAATAATGAAACCATTTATCCTTGATTTTATATATTATATATCTTCATTTCAATCCTCTCAAAAGTTCTATTGTTTCGTTGTTCTTAGAGTTTTCTTATTAATGTTGTTATTCGTTTTATATGCTTGTTTTAGGTTGAATACGAAGTATTACCAGGCTGGAAGTGTGATATTTCTTCCGTCAGAAATTACGAAGATCTTCCAAAGGCCGCCAGGCAGTATGTAGAGAGGATTGAAGAACTTGTTGGCATACCCGTCCATTATATTGGTGTCGGCCCCGGCCGCGATGCCCTTATTTTCAAGTAACTTCTTGGAGCTGATTTTGTTGTACTTCATTTGAATCCTACATTTATGGATTTGAATTAACCTTCCTGATTAGATTCCAATATTCACATTGGTTCTGAGATATATGGAATCAATGATTCCGAAATTAGAGATGGAGCTTGGTTCCCCAAATAGGAGGATACCCTTTTCTTGTAAGATAAAAATAAGTTCAATATGGTAGATGAAATTTTCAGGAAGAACTTTTAATGGTGATTCTCAGTTTTTAATTTGAATCCAATGATTTCTTTAAACTTATGATGGCAGAAAACACATTCATGCCCAGGTTTGGACTTATCAAAGTTAAAAGTTCAACAATTTTTTTTGTGATTGTTGTTTAATTTTTGTTATTTTACATCAAATTATTAATTATTAAAAGCTATTTTTACAGAGCTTTGAGTTCTAACTACTAAAATATGCAAAATTCACAACTGAAAAAGTAAAAAATAGTCAAATTATTAAATCAGTTTTTTCAAGTTTGGTACTTGTTTAAAAAAAAATTGCCAATAATACGAACTTAGTGGTTAAAATTTTGTATTTCATCTTAATGTTACGGAGTTTGAATTTTATTAAAAAAAATAGAGTTCTCAATTTTGTAGTTATATTATAGATTGAAAATGATTGATTTATAATGTTTAATTTAATTGAATCAATAATTTAATTTATTAATATATTTTATTTAAAAATTACGAGTTTAAACTTCATTGAAAACATAAAATTCTATTTTTTTCAAGTTTGGTACTTGTTTAAAAAAATTGCCAACGACACGAATTTAGTGGTTAAAATTTTGTATTTCATCTTAATGTTACGGAGTTTGAATTTTATTAAAAAAAAGAGAGTTTTCAACTTTGTAGTTTTATTATAGATTAAAAATGATTTATTTATAATATTTAATTTAATTAAATTAATAATTTAATTTATTAATATATTTTATTTAAAAGTTACGAGTTTGAATTTCATTTAGAAGATAAAGTTTAATTTTTTTCAAGTTTGGTAATTGTTTAAAAAAATTGCCAACGACACGAATTTAGTAGTTAAAATTTTGCATTTCATCTGAATGTTACGGAATTTGAATTTTATTAAAAAAAAGAGTTTTCAACTTTGTAGTTATATTATAGATTGAAAATGAGTTTGAATTTCATTGAGAACATAAAGTTCTATTTTTTTCAAGTTTGGTAATTGTTTAAAAAAATTGCCAACGACACGAATTTAGTAGTTAAATTTTTGCATTTCATCTGAATGTTACGGAATTTGAATTTTATTAAAAAAAAGAGTTTTCAACTTTGTAGTTATATTATGGATTGAAAATGATTGATTTATAATATTTAATTTAATTAAATTAATAATTTAATTTATTAATATATTTTATTTAAAAGTTACGAGTTTGAATTTCATTGAGAACATAAAGTTCTATTTTTTTCAAGTTTGGTAATTGTTTAAAAAAATTGCCAACGACACGAATTTAGTAGTTAAAATTTTGTATTTCATCTAAATGTTACGGAATTTGAATTTTATTAAAAAAAAGAGTTTTCAACTTTGTAGTTATATTATGGATTGAAAATGATTGATTTATAATATTTAATTTAATTAAATTAATAATTTAATTTATTAATATATTTTATTTAAAAGTTACGAGTTTGAACTTCACTGAGAACATAAAATTCTATTTTTTTCAAGTTTGGCACTTGTTTAAAAAAATTGCTAACGACACGAACTTAGTGGTTAAAATTTTGTATTTCATCTGAATGTTACGGAGTTTGAATGTCATTAAAAACATAAAGTTCTCAATTTTGTAGTTGTATTATGGATTGAAAATGATTAATGTATAATATTTAATTAATTTAATTTATTAATGTATTTTATTTAAAAGTTACGAGTTTGAATTTCACGTGAAGTTTTTTATTTTTTTAGGTGTAGTATGGATTGATAATGATTAATTTATAATATTTAATTCAATTAGATCAAGAACTTAATTTATTAGTGTGTTGGTGAAATTATGAGGAGATAAATTTTAATAAATTTATTACGTTTTTTTTAACAAAAAAAATATTGTATGACCGTTATATTTTTTTTAATTAATTTAAATAAAAAAAAAATTAAACCGGTTAAAATACGCGAAATAAAATAGGGATCAAACGTGTTGAGAAAATAAAAAAATTAAAATTAAAAAGTAAAAACCCTCTTCAAATGCAGCCTCACTAGCGCAGACTCTCCTACTCTGTCATCGCAAGAGCCCCGGCGATGGCAGCCAAGAAGTCATCAGCTATCTCTCTGCAACAATTTGTCTCCACCATGGCTCCGTTAATTGACTTGGAGAAGGTTTTTTTCTCTCTTTCTCTCTATTATGTATTTCTACAAACACACTATCTTCTAATCCACGATCATATAAATCATTTCTCCCCGTTGCACCGCTATAGTTGATTTACTGCCCAAGTAGATAGTTACCTAGCATAAGAATGCATCGCGAGCTTAGAATTTCCTGAAATGTTTTGAGTGTTCCTGCAATTCTTAATCAATGACTTGTAACATAAAGCGGTGTAACGAGGAAGAAGAAGAAGATCTGGAAGAATTTGTATTGTGTAATTCGTTGTTTTCAAATCTGTGATATCAAGTGCATTCTAGTTTTGTTCAACTTTTTTTTTTTTGGGATTGTTGTTTCCAGGAAGCTGAGATATCAGCCTCTATCAGCTCAGGCGCGTCGAGAAGTTTGGACACTGCTCAAAAGAAGGGCACTACAATTCTTAATTTGAAGTGTGTTGATGCTCAGGTAATATGTTATTTTGAAAACTAACTTTTGATTCATGTTAGAAGGAAAGCTGCACTATTTGACTAAGTCAAATTGGTGTTCTGGAAGGAGTTTTAAGGTAGTTTTTATTTCATTTACATTTCCTAAATGTTGTTAGCAACCAAGTGGGACAGTGGATAGTTTTGGCTTTCTTATTAGGTTATAATTTGTTCTGCTGCATTCTGATTCTGACAACAGACTGGGCTCATGGGGAAAGCACTTCTTGAGTTTCAATCAACTAAAGGAGATGTTCTTCCTGCTCACAAGGTGAGAAATCTATAATCCACATTCCTCGCGTGCATATCTGAATTTTAGTGCAATCTACAATCAACTGGGTTTAACTGAAATAGGATTGATGTATGGCTTCTTTCACGTTGAAGTAAACATGATGACATGTGAAGTGCTTCCAATTTGTTCATTTTTAAATGTTTGCAACTGTAAAGCAAGGTAGATTTCAGTGGCTACTTAATCTCTCTTTCTTCCATTTTGATGCGTACCAAAATACCATGAATAGAAGATAGTATGATATTATCTTCCCTGGGAAAAATGCATTTAAATTTGTTAGTCGACTAAGTAATTAGCAATAGGATGGTACTTATTAATTCATTTAAAAATTCAGTTTTGAGTATCTCTTTTCTTTTGCTTGCGAAAAGAAAAAAAGAAATAAGATTCATTTCTAATATATGCTGATAAGAGAATTTTACTATAGTGCACTTCTATATCCAGTTTCCTTCTTCATTTTCTTGTTAACTTTATGAGAAGCTTATGCTAAGTATCTATGAACTACCACTACCTCATAATAATCTCAACCAAGGTACCAAATTAGGATATGATATGAATATATTTTTTTCCACCTGGCCTTTTTTTGGTGACTTTATAAGGGACAATGTTTACACCTTCTCACCGTTTGTGAACTTATGGTGTTTTATTCCTGGGATGCAGTTTGGTACCCATGATGTGGTGGTTTTAAAACCAAATAAAGCTGATCCAGGATCTCCTGCTCTTGGGCAAGGTGTAGTTTACCGGTTAAAGGTGCTTATCGTTAAAACAATGTTTCCTTATTTTACTATTTTCCTTTTTCGTTCCATCATCATGGTTAGATTTCTTGTTGTGATTATTCTCTGTGCACGTTGGACAGGACTCCTCAATCACTGTTGCTTTTGATGAAATCCCAGAAGAGGGTTTAAATAATCCTTTGCGTTTGGAGAAAGTAGCAAATGAGGTGCACTTTGCAGATTTTTGTTGTCTTATGGGCTTCTCATGTTTACTTGTTTCTAAATTATGCGCACTTGATAAGAATCCCTAAAAAAAAAAAGTTTTCTGTGCTCTGAATTCGGAAGAGGTTTAGTTTTGCTGCTTGTATTCAATAGTCACATCTTTTTTGCCTCTATATCACTTTTTGTAGTAATGGATTTTGAGAACCATACGCAGTTTAACTTTGGTGTATAACTATTTTAAAAAAAAAAAAAAAACTTTGGTATAACACCATATTTGAAATTAGTTTTGACTGTCAAAACTAATCTTTCTCTAACATCAAAATGTACAAAAGAAGTCATGTCAAATTCTTAGTTTGTCCATGTGATCACTTGAGTCGTCAAAATACTATTAGATTTCTTTCCAAGTCCTTGGTTATAAGAGAAGGTGCATGATTTAATTGGCTAAACAGGTGACATATAAAAGGATGAAGGATACCCTGATACAATTGAGTAAAGGTGTGCAGAAGGGACCTGCTGCTGATTTGGTTCCTGTCTTATTCGGAGAGACACTGCCATCAGTGTCCAAGAAAAATGTTACATTTACCCCCTTCAATGCCAACCTTGACCACTCTCAGGTATGTTGATTCAATTTTTCCTTTCTCCCTTCAGATATTTTTTGATGGCTTCTAGGCATGTATGTCTGATCAGGAAAGTTTGACTGTGAAGTCCTCTGCACTGACTTAGATTATTAATATAGAGATATGTGTATAGATGCTTTATATATTTAGGCTTTCAGTTGCTGGATACATGCTGCCTCATTTACCACAATCTAAAGCACCTTTCCTTCTTTCTTTTCTTTCTCTGTCTTAACCTTATTGGTTTTGTTTTTGTTCAAGAAAGATGCCATTTCAAAGGCCTTGTCATCAAAGAATGTATTTTTACTGCATGGCCCTCCTGGAACTGGGAAAACTACAACCGTGGTGGAAATAATCTTACAAGAAGTAAAGCGTGGATCAAAGATTCTTGCTTGTGCTGCTTCAAATATTGCGGTAGACAACATTGTAGAGAGACTTGTTCGACACAGGTACTACAAGGGGAAATAGAATATGAGCCTTGTGCTTCAATAGTTACCTGCCCCCACCCCAAATTTTGAGCCATATCTCACGTTCAAGCCCTATGCCTGTAACATTTATAGAGTTCAGGGCTCCCATCTAGACAAATCCATGGAAAAAACATCCTAGGGACATAGGGTTGTCTGAAATGTTGGTGTTAACCCTGTTGAAAGCTTTTTTGATGTGATAAATGGGTGCTTTACGTTCTGTCAGTTTTCCAGTCTGGAAATCATGCACATGCGTGTCATTGCAAAGCAAAGTATTCTTCCCGTATGCAAGGACCTTAGTTCCTTTTGACTTTTGATTCATTCACAACAACTTCTTTCTTTATTGGAGTTAATCAACTTTAACTGTTGTTTTTTGCCCTAAATTTAAGTAGCTGTGATTTGCACATTCCAAATTCCCAAGTAGTTGGAAGAAAGCTTTGAAGTACTTTCACTGCTAATAAGTATTCCAACAACATGACCCGTTTATTGGAGGAAATCTTTCTCATTTCTTGCAGCTGCAGAAGCTGGACTTATTTGGTCTGTTTTCTAATTCAAGAAGTTTCTTAGCCGTTAATGCGGGTAAAATTTATTGTCTTCACTTATTTAACAACTCTGATCCCCTTTGTGTCATTGAGCTGTAATTTTCCTGTAAGCTGTTAAAGGGATATGTGATATCAAATTACTGTTCAGAGTTCTTTGTTTTTCCCTTCCTTTTTGCTTTCATCTAGTCTAAACATTATATGTGGTCTCTGAGTTCCCTTTCCAATATTTTTATTAGGGTAAAGTTAGTGAGATTGGGACATCCTGCTCGGTTACTGCCTCAAGTACTGGATAGTGCACTGGATGCCCAGGTATAGATAATCTTTTTACATAAAACTGAAGTATGACATCCTTATCTCCTTTTTTGGCTTTTTTATTTTAATCTTGGATGCATGTCATGTTAGTTGCAGTGTATGAAAATTTAGTATTTAAATGGAATCAGTTTCCTTTCGCCTCTTTCCATCAATTTCCAAAGTGGAAATAGCAGTTTCTATTTGTACCCTATTGCCTGATTGGATAAACATGCTGATGCAGAACTTAAAGGACAATCTTATGTATTTTTTTACATCAGAAGAGGCTTCCAAAATAACCATAAAAATTTAATATTGTTGGTTTTTTTTGGAACTCTTTAAGAGTTCTATTTAGGATTGATACATTTTTGGTGTTTCATTAATATTTCCTTTCTTTCTTTCCTTTTTTTGTTTTTTATTGGGTGGGAGATGTGGTTTCTCCTCTTGCTTTTAGGTGTTGCTGCTATTTAATCTTTGCCATTTTGTGGCATCACTGCAACATACTTATTTAGCGCACACACACTTTGTGCTCCGGCTGCAGCTCATTTTGGACTGTAGAAATTTTGCTATCTTATTAGATGTTCCTTCTTTCCATCTGCTTCTTCTACAGTACCTTCTTTCTCTCTCAACTGTACCTCTCCCCGATACTGACTGTCTCGTAATGCTTCTCTCTTTTCTTCCCTTTCTCTCTATATCTTTTCTCTGAACTTGTCCCTCCTTTCTTATATATCTTCCGTTTATCTGAGCTCATAGCTTACTTCTACTTCTAGTCTTTTTGTATTCCTTCTGCACTATCTATAGCATCGGATTTTTCCTTTGTCACGTGCAATTCTGCTTGTAAACTGTAATTATTTGGCTAATGTGTGCATGCATGCACATTATCCATTCTCATTTTGGTAAACTTAAGTCTTTTAGTTCCTAAATATGATAGTGTTAATTAGGTGTTATCTATTTCTTGGAATTTCAGATCTTGAAGTGGAACAGATGCAAAAATTTATTTTGTTTTTTAAAAATAAAACTACTTATTTATTAATTATAGTGGTGTCCTTACATATATTCAGGTATTTTCTGTCAGGTTTTACGGGGTGATAACAGTGCTCTTGCAAATGACATCCGGAAGGAAATGAAGGTAGAGATCTGGAGAAAACCTTGAATCCAGTCTTTTCTATGTTGACTGGAAGCTAATGTTTCTTGGAGTTGATAAAGTCATGCTGCATAAAATCTTCAACATCTAGAACTGATGTTCCTTATCTAACTAACTATGCTTTCTCATGTCAATTCTCTTGATTTACTTCATTTCTCTAGGCTCTAAATGTGAAGTTGTTGAAAACAAAAGACAGAAACACAAGGAGAGACATTCAGAGGGAACTTAGGAGTCTATCGAAAGAAGAACGTAAGAGGCAACAGTTAGCTGTGACTGATGTGATAAAAAATGCTGACATTGTACTGACAACTTTGACTGGTGCATTAACTCACAAGCTGGACAACACTACATTTGATTTGGTGATTATTGATGAAGCTGCTCAGGCACTTGAGATAGCATGCTGGATAGCTATATTGAAGGTACTTTACAGGATAAGCATGCAGATTTTTGTGAGTGCGTATGTATGTGTATTTGAGTGCATTTCCACTTAAAGGAGTGAAGGTACATGTCCTTTTGTCATTCACTTAGATGATAGTGTAATATATGTGTTACTTGTTCTTGCTATTTTAAGAAAGACGTGACTGTCAAAAACACATCTTTTATGTAAAGAAGAGGTATTGTCTATTTAAACTTTTTGTCTTGTACATGATAAAATTTGATATACTCTGGCGAAAAGCTTTTTATACTAACACTGAGACCTGGATCTATGATAATTTCAGGGTTCAAGATGCATACTCTCTGGAGACCATCTTCAGCTTCCTCCAACAGTCCAAAGTGTTGAAGCTGAGAGGAAGGGATTAGGAAGAACACTCTTTGAACGCCTTGCAGATCTCTATGGTGATGAAGTAACATCTATGCTTACTGTCCAGTACCGTATGCATGAGCTTATTATGAACTGGTCATCTACTGAGCTTTACAATAGTAAGGTGCTTAGATCAACTGCGTCTGCTGCTTAAGAGTGAAATTATTAGTAAATAGAAAAAAAGCTTCAGATTTATCCTTCCCTCTTCTGATATAGAGTTAGCTGACTCTCGCAGATTAGAGCCCACTCGAGTGTTTCTGCACATATGCTTTATGATCTTGAGAATGTAAAGAAGTCGCCTTCAACAGAACCAACTCTTCTACTTGTAGACACAGCTGGGTATGCACATGTAATTGCAATGCTCTAAGTTAATTGGGAGCAGGGGGAGTTGTAAATGCATGAGATGCTATATGAATTTCAGTTACAATTGTGTTTGAAATGGAAGAATTACCCAATAGAAAAGTTTGGACCAAAGAATAAATACAACTAATCCTGTATTGGGAGGGGGTGAGAAAGGATGCTGAAACTCTTTGGGGATGAGCATTGTTTGTGGGCTTGTGGGTTCCTGTGGTTGGAGCTGAATCACTGAGTTTTCAATGATATTTTTCTCCTTCCTGTTTCTGTGGGAAAGGATGACCTTTTTGGCCTCCCGATGGTCCAACACATGGCTAATTTACTGATATTTATGTGCTACACAGAATTAGGGGGTGATATTGTATTATTTTTTGGTTATTTGCTGTTTTGGCCTTCTGGACTTAGGAGGCTGTAGGAGAAAATCTTCTAATCCTCCATTACTGTCTTTTCTCTAATTTCTCCTTTAACAATGTTTATTTTTATTTAAAAAAGAATAATGCAACTAGAAAGTGAATTTTGAAAACTGGATTTATGGCATTAATATGAAATTTATAAATGATGTCTGAAAATAAGAATGTGATTTAAATTCTAAAAAAGAAATTGATGGTTATGAGCGATAACTGTGTGCTGGTTTTGTTGATATGCTATGCTAAGTAAAGATACCTTAGTTGCAAGTGTTATGAGTTGTTCATTCTGATCTGTTTCAGTTGTGACATGGAAGAAAAGAAGGATGAGGAGGATAGCACATTGAATGAAGGTGAAGCTGAAGTTGCCATGTCCCATGCAAAGAGACTTGTCCAGAGTGGAGTCCAGGCTTCTGATATTGGAATTATTGCTCCTTATGCTGCACAGGTATATACCTTGTGTTTCCTTTTTCTTTTTTTATTGAACAAATTTTTTTCCTGCAAGCTTCAAATTTCAGTACAAGTATTGGAGGATATACTACCTGCCAAATAACAAAAGCATACTCAGTACTTAACCTTTAATAAACTTTCTATGGATGGAACTGCAGGTTGTCTTGCTTAAGATGCTGAGGAGCAATGAAAATAAACTAAAAGATATGGAAATCTCAACAGTGGATGGTTTCCAGGGTCGAGAAAAGGAGGCCATCATTATTTCAATGGTCCGATCAAACCCAAAGAAAGAGGTATATATATATCCTCTCCAGTGCTGAATTTATTATTTTCCCGTGGATTTCAAAGGTAGAAATTTGATTTTCCATCACAATAATGACAAATAATGATAAGTGACTTTGAGTTTTGCTAAAATTTTCAGGTGGGATTTTTAAGTGACCATAGACGAATGAATGTAGCTGTTACAAGAGCTCGAAGACAATGCTGTCTTATCTGTGACACTGAAACAGTGAATAGTGATGGGTTCTTGAAACGATTGGTCGAGTATTTTGAAGAGCATGGCGAATATCTTAGTGCCTCTGAATATTGCAATGAATAATAAGGATGTTATTTATATTTTAACTGAAGGATTGGTTCTTAAGTTTTCCTCTCTGGAACTGAAGGATTTGTTGTTTGCTGACATTCTTTTGACACTATCAATAGTTGTTTAGAAAGTTGATCTGGAAAGTAGAATGGTGAGGCACATTACCATCTCTTTTCATCATATTAACACTATCAATGTCTCTGCTACATTTTACCATAGTCCATAGAAATATCACTTCTTTGC
>NW_019014600.1:181407-208906 GCF_000150535.2 Carica papaya
TTAGTGGTAGTCATGAGAGTATCTTCTGTTTTTCTTCCTTACTCATACCTGATTTGCTTTGTAACATTCAGAGAACTTGTAACTGTTTACACTCTATAGCTATTAGCATATTTGAACGCCAAATTGAATGTGAGGAGTCTTGATTGCTGGGTAAGTCTTTCACTTTTCTGGTTTTACTTTCTGTTAAATTTCGAATGTTACTAGGTTTTATAAACTTGATCAGTAGGATTGTGTAATCAACTTACTTTCCTACTTTAATGTAATGCTGAATGCAGAAAAACCTGCATTACATGTAACCTTGTCCTTTCATGCTAGTACCGCATGCGTCTCTTGAATTTCTGCTCTTGAGACAAGCAGAAGGATCAAGAAACACAACAAACCTGAAATGATAGAAAGAAATATTGATCAGTTTATGCATGTGTCTCTGACTACAAGATCTGCTGTTAATCTAGCCACTGCAATAATTCTCTTTCCCTCACATGCTAAACCGAACCACTAGATAGGGATGCTACCAGCATTGAGTGAGGGAGCAGAACTACTGACAACTATTTCTCTAGTTTAGGTGGTGACAAACCTATTTCTAATTGAGCTGAACATATCGAGACTAGTTCCCATGCCTTGACCTTTAAAAGTTCCAGACAGAAGTAGTGAAAGTTGGCTCTTCTTGACTATTGCAAACTCGGAAGCTACTGGATTCTACTCCTTGAGTAGCAGGAAGTCCATGCATCTCAATAAGTGCATCCCAGTTGAAACTTTTGTCTGCAAAAGCCATAAGTTCACAGTGGTCTTTCATTGAAGATTCTTCATCTTTAAAGTTTTCTCTTGTATTATTCACCTCTTCCTGTTTCTCTTCTTTCAGGATGCCCAGCTGCTGAAGAAACTCATTCAGATCAATCTGCGGTTTCTCCTGGTCTTTCAGCATCTTATCTGAAGAAATTTCCATGTCGTTATCTTTTGATGCAGGATGTTTGTCATACGTTTTGTCACTTAGGGTCTGAATTGTGGTCTTCGACTCGCAAGAAGATGAACTAGAAGACGAGGTATGACTTAGAACCCCACTTTTCTGTAGTTCTTGGAGTCTCTGATGGATAACCTGAACACTAGGTTGGGCATTTATATTAAGCAAACCACAAGGAGGGAACATTGAAATAAAATTCTTAGAAGGAATCCATTTGAACTTCTGTGACTTGACTGGGCAATTATTGTTGATGTTGGGTTGAAGGTGAGGCAGATTGAGATATGCATCGGGTCCGTACAATCTTCTTGCAGCCTCATCATAAGCCATGGCTGCTTCTTCAGCCGTGGCAAAAGAACCTAACCAGAGTCTGCTTCTCTTCTTAGGCTCTCTGATTTCCGCAACCCATTTTCCCCAAGTCCTCTGCCGAACACCTCGGTATTGGCACAGGGCATTTTCTGGACCACCTTTGCCTCTGGTTGGACCTTTCTTCCACTGCTTGAATGGGGATCTCCTGTAGTTTTCCATAGGCAGTGTTTTTTGGGGTAGTAACAGAAGCTACAGTGAAAGGAGAGTGAGTGAGAGTGACGAGTGAAGTGCAGAGAGGTGTAGAAAGGCGCGGGGGGATATGTAGGAAGTGAAGATGCAGTTCGGGTTAAATGCTATCACGTTTTGAAGAGAAGTTGAATGCCCATGTGACCGTTAGTGTTTGAGTAAATTTCAAATCTTTTTGACCCCTTCCCGTTTCGTCCTGTGACTTGGCTTGGCTTACATGGGTTCCGAACATGGCATTTGACATGTGGTAAGCTTGCATGTCATCTCTTCTACTAATACGCGTGATGTATACATTTACGCATTTATTTATCCTCTACTCATACTACATCCATACATATATACACACCCATACAGATACGCATGCACACTATACATACATGCATACATACATACGTATATATATATAATTGAATGACAATTACATGATTATTTAGGTCCTGTGACTTGGCTTGGCTTACATGGGTTCCGAACATGGCTTTTGACATGTGGTAAGCTTGCATGTCATCTCCTCTACTAATACGCGTGATGCATACATTTACGCATTTATTTATCCTCTACTCATACTACATCCATACATATATACACACCCATACAGATACGCATGCACACTATACATACATACATACATACATACATATATAATTGAATGGCAATTACATGATTATTTAGGTCAAGTATTGTTTTTAAAATTATAACTCTTGTTACAAATTAGTCATTCTTTATACAATTAAGGGTTTTCGAACCATCATAAATCATATGTATAGCCGTGTATATATGTATATATTGTGTGTATATCTGCAGGGACAGCTGTTAAAATAATTTCTCAAGCATTCCAGAATTTCTTTTGTACTCGACATACACGATATATATGTTGTGTTATATATGTTTGGGACAGCGGGAGCAGTTTGTTAAGATAATTGCAGGAGGAGAAGTGAAAGAAATTTGTCATTGGATTCTCTTAGCTTCATTAATAGAATGAGAAAAGTAAATATTCGGCCGGGAAGAAGAAGAAGGAAGAATGAGAAGACAAAAAAACCCACCTCAAAACATTTTCCATTTTCACGAGCTCTCTTTTTTCACATGCAACAGCCTGATTCTTGAGCTTCTTTTCACCTTTTTCCCATGCCATTCTCATCCTCTCTCTCTCTCTCAAACTTACACCAAGTACAGAATTTGCTTTGTCTTCTCCAACCACCATTAATGTTTCCTTCTGTCTTACTGGTTTTGTTTTATGGTCTCGTAAGCCTTTTGGGATACAATGGAAGGAAACATAATCAGAAACTAAACCCACCAATTTAACAAGACAACCCTTTTCCAGAACAAGTGACAGCCATTTCAACTGGCTCAATAGAGCAAATGTAAAGGAAAACCAACAATTAAAAAGAAAATATTACCTACTAGCTTTGCAAGATACATATATATATATATATGTATTCTTATATTGTAAAAGCTATCATCAATTTTAAGGAATGACACACCATATAAAAACATTTCTAACAAGTCCATAAACATTAAAATCCCATTCCTCGTTCTTTATGTAAAAAGAATTCATAATCCCAAATGGCTTTCATAATCTCAAATGACTTAATATATCGTATAGACTAATCTGTGTCGCAGTCGTTCTTAATTCTCAGTACGAAATAAGAATTCATCTCTCATTTTTCATTAAATGAAAATCATTCCCTACACATTCCCAACTGTGGCCATTACAGAAACCACTGTCACCATGACCAACTGACTGGATATCCACTCGGTACAGGCTTCATAATTTCCATGACATGCATTTCTCTTACATATAGTGTGTGTGTGTGTGTATATTGGCCTAAATTCCAAGACATTCCTTGTCATTAACTCGCTCCAGCTATTTAACTCAAATAGTCTGCAACACTATATATATCATGTCAATTTGGCTATCGATTTATAACCCTTGTAAACATATTTTGCCTGGTATTCATATGCTTAACCCTTTCATCATGTCAACTACCACTATATTACCACCATGATCAATCTCAACTTCGTTGTCTAACAATAAATACCACAAGATCAAATGTGCTATATTTTCACCTTTTCTTCATTCCCAACTAGAGAGAGAGAGAGAGAGAGAGAGCAAGGACCCAAAAGAACAATGCAAATCAAAACAAAACAGGAGGAAAAACAACCTCCGCTCTACATATTAGCGATTTACAGTCATCCTACCAAAAACAAAAGATGCCCCCCTCCCGACCTGCAAATCCCATCTTTCAGCATCCGCTTAGATCGTAAAAAATGGGAAGTACAAGCAAAATCTTCTGTTATCTTCAAAATATTCCCAGAAGTCATCCAGTGGTCGGGAACAATAATTCACAGAGATATTACTAGCTGACAAGTGCGAGCAAACAAAATGTTTTCAGGACTTTTAAAGTAGCAGAAACAAACTTTCAAGTAAATCTGCTAGAACTGTATACATATATTCAAAGGACGCAGTGATATAAGTATTCTTATGGTTTCATTATTTCATCAGTGTAATGAACTATATATTAGGAAAGTAACTTCATATTAACAGATGACTTACCTCATTTGGATTTGGACTTTCCTCTGCACATATTCCTCCATTTGTCCTTAAGGTCTACAGGAGTTCGACTACTCTGGAAAACAGAAGCACCAAACTCTAAAATTTTTGTCCATGGAAACTGTCTTTCATTATCTCCTGAAAAAAGTTGTACTCCCTTCTGCAAAATTAAGGTTAAACAATAGCTTGATTACAAAAAGAAATAAAAGAACAAGAAGAATAAGATAGCAAGACTAAATGTAGAATTCCACCAAGGAAAAGGAGTACCCTTAGCATATCTTCCTCTTCTGCTGTCCAAGGACACTTCTTGCGCCTTGATTGAGGAATTGCTGGGTACGAACTACAATGGAAAAGAAAATAAGTTGTCAAATATTCTGGCAATCAAATGACCACCTAGCATGTACATAATTGATTAGCACGACAAATATGGTTCCATCTCAAATCAAGTTTTCTCGATGAAAATAGTATTGTGTTACTATCCACAAAACATAAACATCCACACCTCGGCGAGAAGATAGAAACATGTGAATCAATTGAAGAAGGGACCCTTACCGCTGCTTCTCTTGCCTTCGGAATCTTATGCAGTAGTCTGAATTTATGTGCTTACTACTATCTCCTTCAGATGCTTCCTCTTCATCAGTATTGCAATCGTAAATAGGCTTCTTCAGAGTATCTTGCTGCTGAAGAAAATCCTTCCCAATTTTGTTCTTAACATCTTTTTTATTTAATGGGAAATTTTTGCTATTTTTACAGTATGTATCATCTTCCTCTTCAGAGAAAGCAGGCTCTTGGTCCCGTTGCCCTTCATGACAATAAAATAAGAAAAAGAATTAACAGTCTAATCAATAACATAGCGCCCAGGTAGACCTTAGAAGGCATTAAATTGAAATCAGAAACATGATAAAGGATACGAAAATTATTGCATTACCTGTGCTTTTGTTTTGTTGAGAGCCACTGATTTCATTTACATCCTGACAATTCTGCCCCACTTGATTGTCTTCTCCATCTTCCAAATGCCCATTTTCAGGGAGTTTATAGGAAGGAGCCTCATTTCCATTTTTTCTTAAATGAAATTGCTCTTCCCTCCGCAATCTCTCGCCATATTCCTTCAGGCGATGCTCAAAACCCACATTGAGGAATGCAACTAGTGCCTTTCTTGCCAAGGAGGCTTCTTTCTTCGCCTTAAGGTATTTTGAAACTGCAACAGAATAAGCACAAAAAGGACAAAGAAAAGTTTCATTGTCACCCAAAATGGCAGAAGAACCCAGGCAAGTTTCATGAACCATAAACGGGCAAGTGCTGATAGTGCAAACTAATAAATGACCATCCTCATTACACTTCACACACAAATTTCGTTCTGTCCAGTAGATTTTTGAAGATTCATCATTTAATGGGCACTGGGAGCTCAAAAACTGACTCTTCTTCATTTCAAAATCAATCATCTCGTTGTTAAATTCGCTGTTATCACTTGAAATTTCTTCATTCTGTCCAGTTGCAGGTAGTATGCTGTCTGATGTTCTTAATTCAGAATCATTAACTTCAACCAATATCATATTACAAACAGGTTCATCTCCACATGTAACTTGAATTGATTCTGGGGCATTATGATTAATCTCCATTTGATTGTTCTGGAATTGATCATCATTAACTATAGAATGCCTAATCCTGTCCATGACAGTATCAGTGCCATGACCACTCTCAGGGAACTTCTTGTCCTCCACCCCTCCTGCTTGATAATCTTCTGCCAAGTCACTACCTTTTCCTTTTATAACTCTGACAGTCCCTTCAGTGTTGTGCTCTAATGATTTAGCCTCATGCAGAGAAGCTAAAATCTGTTCTACAGGCTGATTAGTGCATATCGCATCCTGCTTATTCTTCTTGGAATTTAAATGCAAGATATCACCATCTATAGCACTATCTTTGATTCCAAGGCATTGTCCTGCAAACTTTTCAGGGGATAAGTTACTGCGATCCCTCTTAGAGGGCAACAAATTTCTATTACAAAGATAATCTCTTGAGAGTTCATTCCCATTTTCTCGGGATAGAGGAACTAAGTTCTTTTCTCCTGCTATTATCTGGGAAGCATTGCCACTCTTGTTAAGCCTTCTCTTTTGATGTCCACTAATACATGTGATTCCACTAGTTCTTTTCAAGGAAGCAGCAAATGGCTCAAAACCCTCAGCTGTTGCATCTTTGAGCTATTCACAAGCAATAAAACCAGAAAAAAAAAAGAACATAAGAACAACAAATGGAGATTGATGAGTACTATTTCCTTCACAGACAGACATTTAAACAATGACAGGAGGGGAATCCACCTGCTCTAAAGCACATTTAGGCATGCAGGCTTTCTTGTGAGTAAGAAAGGAAGAAACATCCAACTTCAAATGCTTCAAACCCCCTACTTGAATATCTGATAACGATGTCTGACAGATGAGATTGAAGAGGCTTAATAGTTAATTGAAACTCATAAAAATCAACGACTTGCTACAACAAACAAACAAAAAAAACTGACTAAATGCTCTAAAAAGCACATACGCAAGTGAGAGACAAAATAAAAGTGTGTTACCTCCTGCAGGATATGTTGGAGCATATCTTCACAACTTGCTGATAAGTCAAACTCCGCTTTTGTCTCTGGTGCATCACTTCCTTTTGTCAGTCCATCACTAACACCAAAAAGTTCCTCCAAAGATCTTAGAGCCACCATTTCCCTTGCATTTTTTCCTAAATCATCCGAAAATTCTGGAACCATTTTGACCAGATCTGGAGAAAAATACAATAATCAGAATAGTGATATATATATATATATATGTGTCCTAAATCTGTTCCAGAGAGACCTATTAATGTAAGCATAAGAGGGTTCATTTAGTTTGACTATGCAGCTACCACGTAAAATAGATGTGTCTATTTGCTTGAATCTTGCTAAGTATTCAATGACCCAAAGTAACGCAAGTCTTGAATGAGGAGAAGACATTTCATCCATTTGAAGCTGCAGTTTGAAAAAGTTTCAGAAGCCAATAATTAGTGTTCCATAATGAAAGTTGTTGAGAAAACAGCTGTAAAATAAATATCTTGTTGCAACGTGAATGCCCAAGTTTCAATAGACCAACAATATCATCGTAAATCACTGAAAATTCAGCATAAACTTTCATGATGCAGTAATAAAGTGCAAAAAAATAAAGAAGTTGTCACTTTCTGCTATAATCATTTGTATATATCAGATAGAAAAGAAAAATACACAAGATAAACACAAGCCTTGCCTTAACCAAGAGAACTTGGAAAGGAAAATTGTTTCCGGATCCCCAGGTTTACTCCAGAATCAGAATGTATTCCAACTTTTTAACCTTCTACGACCAATCGTTTGCCTGGATGGCAGGAGAAATATATTATAAAGACAATGCTACAATATAATAAGATTAAAACAAAAACCCTTACGTTGTATATACTGAGAAAAGACCCAAATTAAATTATATCCTTAAAAACAAAATTAATTAACATGGAAGGTAGACCAAAATACACTTGTCAATTAAGAAAAACTGGTTACTAGGTAGTTGAGGACAGAAATTTATGCCTTCAGCTTACACGATCAAGCACACGTGGAAAACAATAACCAAATAAAACATTATAGCAAGCAAAATGTGCATGTCCAATTTACTAAGTGTTTCATTTCTTATCCCTATTTTGTTCTTCCAAGTCGTTTCATTTCCATCAAAACAGCCTTCATTCTCACTACACCAACCATTTACCATATTTAACAGACAGCACATGATTCTGGATTGAGTCCTAAAGCATGGCCGTCAGCCTATTTCATTATCATCATGAGACGTAGGAACGAAAGAAAGGCTTAAAAAATGAGATTTTTTATAAACCAAAATTAAACCTTAAGATCAACAAATAGTGAAACCAGATGAAATGACCTATTCATGATAATTTCTTTTTTAAAAAATCCATCTACTGAGATGTAATCATAAGGATTCAGGGAAAACCAACTTATACAAGCAAAGGAAACAGTACAAAATCCTAATCCAATCACACAAAAACACATAAACTAATTGGGAAAAGCTAGTACCCATGAACTCGAAGCAGAAAACTAAAGACTTCCATTTTTATACATTCGTTCAAAGACAAAGTAAACCAATATAGGATCAACATGCCATTGTCCTCAACTGATTCATCAATGTACCAAGAAGATTTCACAGAGCATCGAATCAATCACCCCAAAACTTAACAGGCATTCATACATCAACTTCAAATCTACATTTTTCAGCCTGCTTTATTCAAGAAGAAAACAAAAGGCGAACTAAAAATATCTTCTGATCTTATCTACCTTTAGGGTTTATAGAACATTTACCTAATCTGCGGATCCAAATGCTTGTTCTTGCTCCGTTTCCCGATTACCCTCTCAGCTTCAACACTCTCTTCTATTTCTTTTGTTCCTCAATTTCCGGGTTAACTCAGACTTCTCTCAGTTTCTTTTTCTCCCGCCTTTATTCCCCTGCTAGATTTTCTTTCGCTTTGAATCACTCAATCCTCTCTCGCGGGATTTTATCCCCCCAAACGCTTCAGCCTTCTCTCTGCCTCCTCTTTCAATCCGCTGCCATCACTGAACTCTCTGCTTTTCTCCTCTCGTCGAACCACACGAACGGAAGGGTGAGCGGAAGCGAGTCGTTTAGAAATTTGTATTCCCAATTGAGAGAAGATTTTTAGAATTATATATATATATATATGAAATTTTATAATTTTACGAAATTAAAATAATATAAAAATAGAAATTTCAATACAATATACTGATTTATATTAATTAAAATAATTAATCAAATTTTATGTAATAATATATACATGTATAAATAAGACTTATTAGGAAGTAAATATTATAATGTTAGTTATTATTAATTTATGATGAACAATTATTATATTTCATATTTTACTCCTACACATATTAATTCTATATAATATATGGAATTACTTATTTAATAATTAATTATTACTTTTTATTTTAATTTTATATAAAAGAAACATATTGTAGATAATGTACGTACACAACAAATGATTATGAGATGAATGATATCCTAATCACACTAGAATATTTATATTTGGGCATGATTATATATACACACACACAAAAAAAAAGGTTGTATGAATTTTGTATCTAACACTTTAATTAATATTCTTATTAACAAAATATTTTTTAAAAAAATATAAAATAAGGTTTAACCCTGAACTTAGTATATTTTTTTATTAAGGAAAAAAAAAGTTATATTAAATTTTTAACTAGTAACTGTTATAATTACGAGAATTTAACTGTCACGAAATATTAATTTTATCGAAAAATATAATATACTCATTGAGATTTAACATAAATTCATTCCTGCAGTTTCATTAATACATTAGTGAGTTAAGTTATTGGTCCCATTAATTTAAACATCGTATGCTAACCATTATCAACTTATAATTCATTTGTAAAGTAACGAATTTAATTAGTTTCGAAGATTGTTTGAAGTGTAGTAGAATAGTTTGAATTATTAGAATACCGTATTGTTGATAGTTTAGACTTGATCTCGAGACACAACGTACATCTTCAAAACATTTATTTTGATTTGATGCTAATATACTTGTTTAAAAAAATTACTTATTAAGATAAAATGTATATTATATTCTACTGTAATAATTAAGAGCCACGAGAGTGATGGTAGTAATTTTTATAAAGTTTAATAAAAATGACAAACAATCATCTCTTATCGATATCAATTTGTTTGAGCAACGATAAATAAATGTAGTAATATCTTTTAATAAAAACGACAAAATTCATTTCATATCAAGATTAATTATTTTTAGCAACGACTGATGAATTTAATAAATTTTTTTAATAAAAACGATAAATAACTATCTAATAGTAAGATATTTTAATAAAAAAAGACAAAGAACTATCTTCCATCGAGATTGATTTTTTCTAAGAATTATTGCAAACCTTTAACGTATCAAAAATCTAATAAGTATTTTTAAAAAAATAAAAACGACAAAAATTATATTCTATCGAGATTCATTTATTTAAATAACGTCAAATAAAGTTAATAATACCTTTTAATAAAAACGACAAAAAAAAACTATATTATATCGAGATTGATTTATTATAACGATCAATTTTGATATTCAGCGTATCGAGAATCTAATAAATATCTTTTTAGCAAAAACGACGAAAAATCATCTTCTATAAAAATTAATTTCTTTAGGCAACATCAGATATAGTTAGTAATATCTTTTAATAAAAACGACAAAAATTATCTTTTACCGAGATTAAATCATTTTAAGAGTCAAACTCTCGACATAGTAACAAAACCATCTCCTATCAAGATTAGTTTCTTTTTAATGATCAACTATCGCGAATGGCGACGACAATGTCTCGAATGAGACCAAATGATTGTCACGATAGGAGACATAAGAAATATAGTATAAAATTATAGTAAGTATCTATTCAACTTACACCATGAAAAACAAAAAAAAAAAGGAGAGACTAAACCCATCAATCCACCATTTAACAAAAAATGGTATAATTTTTTGTTATATTTTTTCAGAATATTTATATAGTTTTTGCACATTATGAAGATTAGATACAAGTATAGATTAAGACAAGCACAAATGGTATAGGCTAAAGGTAAAAGTCTTGAAACTAACAAAAGTAAATTTTTAATATCTCAACTAAATATATATATATATATATATATGTATGTATGTATGTATGTTGTATGGCATTTAAAATATAAATTTCTATTTATTTATAACTAGAGAAACAATTATAATGTAATAAAATACGTAATTAAAAAAATTAATTAAAATATAAATTAAGAATTCAATTTTAAGTGTTAATTATTTTCTTTAAACATGTAACGGCAATCTTATTAGAAGGATTTAAGATCAAAACAACAGTTAATAACAAAAGTCTACTAAGAACAAAGTGCAAAAAAATTCGCCGGAGAACATGGATTAAAGGTTTATAAGGAGGATTTGACTTCTAAATCTGCTTAAACTTGCAGAGGAATACGTTGAATAGAAATTAACAGAAGAAAAATTATTGAAAAGATTAAAAAAAAAAAAATGGAGGAAGGAATTGGATTGACCGTGTGAAAACCTAATAATGTCAAGCGTAGAAAAAACGCCAACCTGCCACGAGGAAGAAGATAAGGCAGAGCAGCCAGGTTCATTAACTTCAAGAAAATTATTATTATTTTATAATTTTTTTAAAATAAAAAATGAAAAATGAAAGAAAACATCGGGTTCGATGAAAAGAGAAGAAGACAAAGATCTGGAGAGGCACAGCATAAAGACATGCTTAACCATAACTTTATCGGGAAACTAGAAGAAGAAAACAAACATCACGTAATTTTCCAGCCAAACAAACAGTAAAAAGAAATTAGTCCACCGATTGATAATTTGCAGAGCTCGTGATTCACGAGCATCTAACATCGATTTCCAGATGAAGAAGAAGGAATCCAATTGAGGAACGATGATCAATGGGCGAATTTTGCAGAGAAAATTAGTAATTAAAACTTACATCCATGTACACCGAAAGCTAATACGTCATTCATTATCCATCTCACATTGACTATTTCTCTCTCAAAAAAAAAAAAAAAGAGACAACATCTCGGAAAATTACAAGACAAAAAAAAAAAAAAGGAACTCCACACATTACTAGTTTTAAACTTTGATTTTCCTTTTTTGTATTTTACCTATGGAAGCGGAAGAGAGAGCGGAAGATTCTGGAGACGGCTTGGCGGATGCGAGGGTAAGCCCGGAGAGTGTATTCGGCGCTCTGACGGAAGATATCCTCGATGGTGGCGACGAACAGATTGAAGCTGCGGATCGGCGGAACGTAAAGAGTCAATGGGACGGCCGAGAAGGCCATGGCGAAGAACAGCTGCAGCATCTTATTTTTATTGACCGGCCTCCAAATCTCCACGACGAGGACGAGGACGACGACAGTTTTGATGGCGATGATTCACGCGACGGTCGTTTTCTTCTCTTTCTCTTGTCGTTTCTCTAGTCCTAGTCAGAGAGAGAGAGAGAGAGAGAGAGAGAGGACTGTTTGTGTATGTATGTGTATATATATATGTATATATATGAAAAATAGTGTACTTACAAATCAAAATAATATATATATATATATATATTATTAACAATTGGTAATTCTTAATATTAAAATATCTTATTTTAAATATTTAAAATTCATTTTTTATTTGTTTCTCGTAATTTTTTACACTTTCTTTTTTGAAATAATAATTATTTCCTTTTTTGTAAGAATTAAATGTATAGCTTTTAATTTAAGGTGACTTTGACTTTTTTTATATTTTTGGGTAAATTTTTAATCATTGAATTGTTTGAGGTTTATTTTAATTAAATTAAAAAATAATTTTGGTAAATTTAATTAAATTATATTTATTTTGATGATTTCGGTAAATTTTTTAAAATGACATTTTAAATTTTCGAAAGTCAAAAAGAAAATTATTTGGTAAGTTTAATTAAGACGGTAATAAAGAGTAATTATGAGAATTAATAAATAAAAAAAAAAGCTTCCACCTAAATTATGTCGTAGAAGAGTAATAAAGAAAATTGTTTACGTCCACTACTTTATAATATATAAATATATATATATATATATAATTCAGTTTTTATTATTATTTTCTTTTTGGGAAGGTTTAACTAATGGTTCTCTTCTCAATTCCACATAATATTTATATTTACACACACACACACATATATATATATATACAAACACACATATATAATTCAATTTTTTTTTAGAAAAATTAATTTTTTTTTCCGAACCCACATAATAAATTTTGTGATAAAAAATATTGAAAAATTCACAAACTTTTATACCAAAAAAATCAAGTAATTTAACTTACATAGATTATTTATTAATACTTTTATATAAATTTATAATTTTTTTAAAACCTATATTATTACCCATTAAAAAAAAAACAAATTAAAACTTAAATTACAATTTTCTGTTGTTCAACATAATATTGGCTTAATCACTAAGGTAGAAGGTGATGGAGCAATTCAAGCCTTTCCTTTTTTTTCTCTTTTAATAATCCCATTTGGTTCAAATTTGAAGTAATTAACAATAATAACTTTTGCCTTAATTAACCTAAATCCAATTATTACAAAGTTTAGATCTAATAATTTGGCTTTATTTTCTTTAGATATATATATATATATATATAACATATATTATATTATATTTTGTGTACATATATATATTAAGTATTACAACAAGGGCGTAGCTTGTGTTTGGAATCTATACACATATGATGGGTGAGATGTAAATTTGAGATTAAAACGTGTGAACTGAGATTTCTACATGTGGTTGTCTGCGTAATGTGTTTTTTAAACAAACCAAAACTTACACATCAACTAATTTTGTGTTTCCTCCAATCAGACACTGGCGGTATATGATATCCTTACGTCCGCCTCCGCAATGGAAGGCCGGACTTGGCGTTGAAAATGTGATTTCCAGAAAACTCACGGGGGACGTGCAGAGTCTACTGAGCCTTTTCCACCTTTTCCTCCGATTATTCAGACAAAATTCCGCTACTTCAACACCCGACTCGACAATTATAATAATGAAAGTAAAATTCCAAATGTGAGCCTTCCAAACAAAATTCAAATCCCTACCAAAAGCAGTTTACTACCAAGTCAATACAGTCATATAACCCATAATGCAATTTCGTGGCGATCTTCTCGGTACTCTTTCTACCAAGTTAACGTCCATGAACATCAAACTCTTCCGATATAATTAGAATAAACAGGATCTACCGTTACAAGCACTGCTACGGCTGTATCAAAATGCATGTAGAGATTATGACACTAGCTAACTTCCTAGTGTGCGCACGTTTGGGGTTAGCTAAACTAACGATACGACGGCCGCCTGGATATTTTACTTTTCAAATTTACATCTCCCAACCGTGTACGCAGGTTACTAGAACATATGATATTATGGCATCATTATATTCACATCAAAATCAAATAACTCACGAGGAAGCTATACATTCTAGCAATTTCTTGCACACTTCTTGTATCTGAGGGGAAGGATCACTTGAACATATGGTTGAGAGCACAAACCTTGCTTCCAATAGTCCTCCTGCTATGCTCTCCAGCATTGCATCTTCACTGGCCATAAGAGATGCCATTAGCTTTGCACCTGCCATCCTTTCCTACAAACATCAGAAGGTAATGTAAGAGGCATGACTATTGAAGAGCGAATATACTTATACTAGAAGAAACATAGATGCATTTCACATATGCATGAATAACATGCATGTGCATACACCTAAGACAGTCAAGTTTCAACTGCTTAACTAAAGAAATCTGCAGTGTCCAATCATTTTCCAACAAAAAGAAATACTACAATTAAACCCTCCATGTTGAGTGGTTCTGATCTTCTAGAAGTTTGGACAAATTCGGTGCTAACAAGCTTGGAGATGCCTCTCGATTTTGCATAACATGTGTAATTATAAACCTTCAGAAACTAATTTTTTTTGGGTTCTTTGGTAGTAATTTTGGTCTCAAATAGTAGGTGCAACCCGGTAAAATGTGGCAGATATCGGTTATGCTCTTTTACTCTTTAAAAATAGAATCGTTTATAGGTACAACATTCAAATCCATCACCATCACATGTACTAAGATTGGAAGAAGACTCAGCAGTATTCTCTGAGTCTACATCTACATGTCACGAAAAGAAAACTTTGGGCTTGCAAAATGCATCTAATATGGTTATGTGCATTCTTTTTGGGCAAAAAAAGTTGCTTTCCAAGTTAAAAGCAATCTATTTAGTAAGCCAAAAATAGCTAGAGACTTGCTCAAAAAAATTGGCTAGAGACTTAGAGCCGCGGCACAAAGAATCAGAACAAGTATTTACGTATGATCGAAGAGAACTTGAATATTTGTACCTTCTCAGATCCTTCTACAAGAAACTTGAGACACAGTTTGAGAAGATCGGAAGAATAAGGATTAACTGCAGACTTCAGATGATAAACAGCCGAAAATAGGACCTGGATGCAAGCAGCTCTAACCTCTGGGAGGCTTATACCCTGTATAATTAAACCCCATTGACAAGAACAAATCAATACAAAAGCAAAACACCCAAAAGATAAAAAAATCTTTTAAACTGATGCTACTGACCACATAACTCAAAAGATAACCAAGATAAATACCTCAACAGATTGAATGAGGCACGGAAGAGTTCTTTTCGCAAACCGTTTCTTGCTGGAGTCAAAAATTTTTTGGCAGACACTGATGAGAACATTAGCCATGCATAGACGAAAAGGGAGAGGAGTTGGCATCCTAACAGTTGGGTGCTTGCTACCCGTCCTAGATGTAGAAAATAGTTCACTCTCATCATGTAATATTTGATGGATCACATATGCGAGAACAGAGTGTTTGGAGGCGGGCTCTTCTGTGCAACATTAACTATATAGGTAAGATGCACTCCTGAAAGTAGATGTACAATTATACAAGTAATAAAAACACCAACCACAGTTGTCATTCTTCCTGACAATGTTAATCTTCTCAGTGGTGGATCCTTTTAATAATCCAGGAACTTGCAGTTCAGCACATATCATCAGTGCCAAACAGTCAATGCATCCATGCTGTGCTTTAGAGACTGCAAGAAGAGAAGATTTGTAAACATAAAGTTGAAAGATTGTAATAGGTTTAGACGAAAATCAATTTGTTTGGGAACCTTCATCTTCATCTAAAGAAGGCCACAACAGAATCATTTCCAGTGTTCCTCTAATTTTAAGCATAGCAGGATGCAAAATGGCATCTTTGCCTCTAACCTACAAACCAAACGAGATTATCAAGTTAGTTGCAGGGTGAATCTAAATAAATTTTGCTTAAAATCATAGACAAGGAAAATAAAAAAGCACCTTAATGCAAAAAATAGAAGAAAATAGCAATCAGTAGTAAAAGGTGCTTACCACAAGAGAAGTACAGATAGAAAACAAGCAGGCTTTAATCTTCAGTATATCTTGATAACCTGCAAATTGTTCTAAGTAGGAAGAAACAACTGGGAAGAGCACCTGCAGATTCAGAGGCTACAGAACATTAAAACAGATTTATAATGATAAACATAATAAACAACAGCATTAGTCATCTTAACTGATGATAAACTCACTTCTGTTGCACATGCAACATCCATCTAACAGAACACCATTTATGGCTCATTTCTGTTCTACATGTACAAGTAATATTCAGGCATCCAAAATTCTTATCATGCTAAATGAAAAGTAACTAACAAGGTTTGATATGTGGTTTGAAATTGTATTATCTCAATTTCGCACGAAATCAAGCTTAGGAAGGTCAATTTTTATCATTTTAAAAGGGATTTGCATCGCCATACAATAAAAATAAACGTGAAATTCTCAAATGAATTTCATAAATAAAGTTCATTTTTTCCAAACAAAACCTAAAAGTGTAATTTGCCTTTGTCAAGTTAGTGCAATATGGTTTCCACAAGTCAGGAGTAGCAGACCCAAGCTCATAGCATGTCTAAAACAATACCATGATGGAAGGAAGGGGTAACCTTATGTTCTATAGCTTATTGTCCATTTATGCAAATACAACAATACCATGATTTAACATCAATTTTTTTCAAGAAAGGCTAACACAGATAAAGAAGGATCAAGGATGAGAAAAAAGCAAAAAGCTCAGCATCAAGAAGGATCAAGTGTGTGAGGTTAATGTTATACACCTGAGGGTGAATGCGCCCAGAAAGCTCAGCAGCAAGTTTACGGACATCTTCAAATTCAACCTTAGAAAATGCCCTACAGAAACCAAAAGGGAAAACATTAAATTTCCATTGATGTAAGAAAAACTTTGAAAATGTTTATGATAACAGCCAAACCTGTTTAAAAGGATAGCAGCAACACACTCGTGATCAACAATATTTATAGCTCCATCCTCTGAAGCTGGCTCAAGAAGAATTAAAAGATAAGTTATAGTCCTTAAGCATAGTTACAAGAGAAACGATCTAAGTCCAAAAGTTCTCACGCAAACTAAAACTTAGGTTTCATAGGGGTCTTCACTCCTCTCTAATGCTCTAATTAATAGGAAAATTGCCAGCTCTTTTGATCAACTTTTTACCCTATCCTCCTCTAAGAATATTTTTTTCGCTAACACAGATAAAGGGTACATTATATCCCAAGATCTGGTAGAACCACTAGTAGATGAACCATGCATCGGTCAAAAGTAAATACCATATCTGGCTTAATGTAAGATGGTATCACAATGCTTACGCCCACAATGATTGCTCTGTCAAGTTCTTTTTCACCAATGTAGATAAGTATTCTTACAAATTGTGAAGACTTATATGTTAATGGTGCTTTTACCCATGAAATAACGAAGTTATCACTTGTGCTGAATAGCTTATATGCCTTTGCTGAAACTGAATCCCCTACTTTGCTACTAGTTACATGGCGCCAAAAGAATTGTATCCCCTACTTTGCCACCAATTACATAGCCCAAAAGCTCAGAGAAAATGACAAGGACATATCAGGATAAAAAAATTCGGCAACACAGCTATAAAATTAATGATTTTTGGAGAAGAAAAGCAAAAATTTATTAGGAGTTCTACCATATACAATATTTTATTTAGAAAGGTATAGATAACACAACTAACTTGCAAATATCAAAATTAACTCCCAAATAGAACCAAATTTCACAAGAAATAATCAAATGTCAACAAAATGGAAAGTTGAATATTGAAGGGAGAAAAAAAGAACAAACGGCTACACAAGTACAACAACATACCATTCCCAATGCCTCGACTGAGAAGTTGACCATACATGATAGAAGACTCAAGGTAATCAAAAACTCTCATTGGAAGCAGCCGTAGTATGAGTAATGGACACAGTCGATCAAACAGAACTTGCTGCATTCTTTTGGAGTCATCACTTGTATAGGTACCACTATCCCATCTAGATAAGAAGCTTTCGTCAACACTGTCACAGTGAGAAGAAAATGAGAAGAAAAATGGTATCATTGTAGAGTTAAAAATATTGTTATGATAAAGTAATTTAATACTTTTTACCTATATTTGGCTATTAGTAAATCATTGTAGTTTTCGGAATCGAAGTGTGTATGGACATTTTATTCTATTTAAGATTTTAATTTCCTACTCTACGTTAGTTTTGTTTTTTGGCCTAATTTTTGGAGGAAGTTTTAGAAGTTTACATGATCTCAGATACCCTAATATTTAGGGGGTAGTTTTCCCTATATCGGATATTTAGGGGATAATTTCCCCTATAAATATGGCTTTGTACGATTTTATCATAGCCAGGACTTACACTTTTAACGAAAATACCTTAAGTATTTTTAAAATCACCCTTGGTAATTTTAAGAATTTCATGATTTCTTGCTGTAGTTCAATTAATTTCCTAGTAAATTGCAAGATACATGTCCAGCTTGGACGATATTAGAAAATCTTAATCTCTAAGTTTAACAAGATCAAGTGTCCTTCATAATCTTTTTGTTGCATCACTATTACATACACAAAATATATTTGTCATTTAACTAGGAGGTTTGCACTAAAAGTTATGGAGTCAAATACATAAAAATATTTAATTTCTAGCAGTTTTTGTGAAAGGGGTCTATCTGCCAGTTTGAGAGTAATTTGGCTGGATCAATACAAGGATTTTTAAGCATCAATTTCAACTGCTTCCCACAGTTTTGAAAGGTGATTTCCTCTGCTTCCCTTCAGGCACCATTTCTTTCAGGAATGTTTTTATCTTACCTCCAAAGGGATTGGAAATATATTCTAAATCTTCACTTCAAATCTTATCTTTTCTGCATTTGCCTATATCTTATTCTCTCAATATCATTGTAATAGCTTTTTCCTCCTCTTTTAGCAACATTTCTTCATTTATTAAAAAATATAAACTTCTAGGAATGACCAATAATTGAACAAGATGGTGATGAAAGACCATCATGGTCTGTTTCCAACTTAATTCCTAATTGTAATTTTTTACATTAGTCTTAGTATGCAAAATTAAAACATTATCTATTGTGTTGGAGTCATCAGCACTTCATATTTTTTTTATTTTTTTAAAAAGTCAACACTTCATATTGAATTCTTTGATAACTCAAGCACAGTAAATTATGTTCCAATTATGCAATATCAAGACTATTATAACAATTAAACACAAAAATTAGTTCTGAATTGAATGGAAAAGGAACGAAACCAATCTAATAGTAGCTTGAAAATATTTAAAAGGACAGTTGCCAACATAACATGGCCTCCAATTAATTACACTTTGAGGGGAAAAACCACTATTTTTATTTTTCCTTATATCATTATGGAGAAGAAAAACTAGAAGATCTATGAATATGCCAAAATGTCAAGTGACTGAAAGCATTGCTTCAAAGCAGTGGTACAAGCATAAATATTGTCAGACGAGCATTAATGTTACAGAAGCACTTAATGAAAAGCAAACACAGTTTTCTTTATTAAGAAAAGAAAAACAAGAACAGGAGAAGAGAAATATGCATACTCTTTCTGTTCTTTCACATGACACAGAACACGATAGAGGACTATATCTCCAGATTCTGCCAATTGTTCATTAATGCAGCTCAAAAACCTGACAATCATTGCATTTGAAGGCTCTGCAAACATCTTGTCAATCAATCTTTCTATCAAGGAGTTCCAGTTCTGGACCTGATACATTCCGTACAATCAACAAACATCTTATCAATATCACAAAGACAGCAGCTATCAGTTTGAGCTTCATCAATTTCATCAGCTTCCACAAAAGAAAAAGATTAAAAATTAAAAACAGTTCCACCAGTATTTCTCGACCAGCTACCAGAGTTTGGACTTTGCACTTATATCACTGCCAATATTTCGATACCAAAAAAATTCAATATATCATTTCAAAAGATTCCATGATTTTCTTACAGTTTTAGACCACTCTGGGATCAGCTTGAGCACTCGATCTTCGTCCAACTTTGCTCCTATTACAACAGTTCAATAATAAATATATTCTTCTCATCCAAAGAGGACAACAAACATTCTAATTACACTTTAATAATAAATAATTAATGCTCTGATAAATGCTATGCTAAGGAAGGAAAGAAGGGATTTAACATACTGAAAAGAAAGACTAACATCCATGTTTATTTAACAAAAAAATAGCCAAAAAGAAAAGTGTGTGTATGTTTCACTATAATCACTCAAAATTTACAGCATCTTGAAGATTCAATTACAGAAACTAGACCAACTATATTTCGTAGATATTTTCACACTTTAAACTAGAATTGAGGTATGTTGTTCCAGAAACCTGGTATCTAAAATTAGAAACAGGGAGAATCAATTAAACAAAAGCCCAAATGAGTATTAGTCATGGAACAATCAAATGGAAGAAAATAATGTATATGCCAAACTATATAGCAAAGGATCGTAGATAATGTCACCCACCTTTACCTGAATGTCCAGTTGTTTTCAGAACACCTAGGCCATGACTGAGACTGCTGCAAGGATGAGAGATGGCAAAAAAGAGTAAACATATGTTTTTTGCTATCTAACATGATATGCAAGAAGTGAAGTTGTGAAGCTTTTGTTTGCAGGTGGAAACCCATGGTGACTATGATGGAAGTAGTCTTTCTACTGAAAACATATAGAAGATCTTTCTGTGAGATAAAAAAAAAAAGAAATTTGTAAATTGGTAGTTTCATTCATGATAATAGGTCTATTTACAGACCCCTATTACAACAAGTTTTATAAACCTGGTTTTATTCCAATTCCTAAACTAAATCTGATTGTAAGGCTTACTAGGGAATCCTAAATCGAGCTCCTAAATTCAGTTCTCAAAGAACTCTACTAGACGACCAACTGCAGAACCGACCCTCACATAGCAGATTCCAAGCGGGAAGCATCCCTCCCTCTGCTGCATTGCCAAGGGTCCTACACGGATAGGTTTTCCAGTAAACCTGTCTTGTAAGTCCTCCATGAGATATATGTCTTTGACAAACAAAATTTTTCTCTATCTCTATCACAGAATTAAATATTTTGACAAGTACCTTGGTGAATTGTGCATTGTGAATAATGATTCTTTTGACATTAAGAAAATACTGTTCTCCATTTGGTTTTCTGGATCAGTTAAAAGAAAAAGGAGAGAAATAAGATACCTAAGACTGTCGAGCAGCATACATATCACTTCAGCATTCTCATTGTGATACTTCAACAACCCAATTAAGGCATTACTTGCAGATAATTGTACATTTTCATCCGGAGCGTAAACAAGATTAACTATCGCAGGCAACACTAATGATGGATCTGCAATAAGAAAGAAAATTAATCAATCAAATCATAAGGCAAAGCGACGAAGAACTCAAATTAACCAATCAAATCATAAGGCAAAGCAACAAAGAACTCAAAATAAGGGCATCACAAGTAAGATCTGAAAACAAGCATAAATAATGTAAATTCATATTTATTGGATGAAGGAAAATGATGCCTCACCCAGCCCAAGGAGACATCAAGATAAGGCATATCACAGGATTAGCAGAAACCCTTTAGAGGCTTAAAGGCTGCATTAGCACAAGATAGGATAGCTGCCCAAAAGGTTCTAGTCAATAGCAGAAAGCCCAACTAGTCCCCTAATAGCAGTAGAGGAAGAAAAGTATTTCCCAGTTCCCTTTGAATTCAAGTTATCCTATCTTAAACTCTCACCAGAATAATTCTTTAACCACTTATTTCAAGGATATTATATTTGTTGAACTATGAATCATACTAGGAGAAAGGAAAAAGAACACGATCCTATTAAGAGATATTACCATCCACATCCTCAAGACAGACATGTAGGTTGTCAAATCTAAGAAAACCACTTGGTATGGTTGTTTTTAGATGAAAAAAAAAAAATTCTACGCACAAAGGGGGTGCAACCTAGTACAATATCACATACACAATTTACATTCACCTAAAGGAGAGAGATCAAAGATATCCAAAATATCATCAGCATCGAGAAGGAGTGCCCTTGAAGCAAGATACAAAGAATTCTAAGGCACTGATCTCCGATATTTTGAAAAGTGAATATGAGTTGTCAAAAACCACTTTGGCAGATTACGCTCGCAGAAAGAATTCAAAGAATTTGCATATCCAATGATTGGAAGGATATGCAAATTCCTTCTGTCAAAAAGGCAAGGGTTTACACAACTAACCAATCATTGGAAGCAAATTGGATGCCTGTACACGAATTGCAGTTTCTTCATCTCCAAGGCACTCTAGCAAGTGGTTTCCTACTTCTTGCCTGCAATATTTATTGGAATAAGATCTATAGCAGGGCAACATGGAACGGACAAAAAAAATGAAAGGAACAGCTGCTGAAATCATAGTACACCATGCAATCTGGGAAAGTACGCTTCCTGAATCTGTTGACATCCGGATGAGCTCTGAGATAACATCAACAGCATTCCTCCTCTGCATAGCATTTCCTGAAGCAAGTTTTCCCACAACCTCTCTTAGCCAGTGACCATCTGTATTTCTGGTAAATATTTTCCATATCAGATTAGAACCTCAAAAAAAGATAATGAAGATGTCAATTTTCAATGAGTGAAAAAGTAGAGAAGTACATAGAGCAATATTCTGCTATGAGGCTAACAACAGCTCTAGCTGCACTATCCCGCTCATTTAAAAGGTGAAGCAATGTGGGCATAACAACATCCATTTGTCTGGCATTAGTTGGATGGCCTCCAGATAAATCATTTGGTCGGAAAATGGCTGCCCTCATTATGCAAACAACTCCCTCTACAATGTCGTCATCATCAGAGTGAAGCTTCAAGAACCAACAAAATAACAGTCATTTGAATGCATCAAATTCTGCACTTTATCATTTATACCAAATAGATAAGCTTGGTTACAAATACAACAGTCAGGTAGCTGAGTATCACCATCAAGCTTTAGCAATATAGGCAAAAAAAGTTTGGAATGAATTTTATCATAAAATTACCCATTGTTGTGGGTATTTTTGGAGTTACCAAACCAACTATGTTCCAAGTTCCATGTCAGATACTTGTTCATTTACATAGAGAATCTGTTATGACCCAACAACAGTCGAACCAATGAGGATAATCAGCAATTTTATGCATCCCTCTTTGGGACTGGATTATAGGAGATTTACACATGGAAGCACGAAAAGAAACACTAATCAATTTCCTGCATATGTAGAAGAAACTGATTAGTTTATTTTCCTTGCTGCGGTTTCTTTTTTCCTTAGATGTAGGAGATTGTTTAATATTGGCAGCAATCTATTTCTTAGGCTGGTAGTTTTATTATCTGATTTTGTTTCGCATAACAATATTTCTCTTATATTTCAAAAAAGAAATTATCCGATTTTGTTTTAAGAAACGTATTCATAAGCATT
The DNA here is from genome assembly GCF_000150535.2 of Carica papaya. The sequence continues at coordinate 204,875 of NW_019014600.1, forward strand.
TCAGGCAGAATTTGTCTTTGGGAAAAATAGAGTTTCTTACTAAACTCAAAGAAACTGATGGGTTCTCTTCTTTTTTTTTTTTTTGAAATTTCTCTTAATGAGTCCTTAACTCCAGTTTCCAAAGATTTAAGATTCTCTCTTAATGAGTCCTCAATACTTTCTTAAAAATACTTAATATAAAGCAAGAAATTCCAGCAAAGACTCAAAACCAAGATCCTATATTTTGATATCATGCCAGAATCCAAATAACAAAAGCTATTTTTAAATATCTTACACAGAGGCTGGTGCTTAAAACATATAATTCAAGGGCTAGATCCATAATTAAGGTCAAAACAACCACCAAGCCACGTAGCTGTCTACGTTAGACCACTCATGGATGAAAAGCTAAAATAAAAGCAACCTATTTTCTGATTTGGTTCCCTGTTAATATAATATTGCATACTTTTTATTTTAAAAAAAATGCAACCTATTTTCTCTTTTCTTCCTTTTGGTGTGCTTACGAAGTTATAAATGACACAGAAAAAGACTCCATCAAAAACTCAATCCAAATTGAACATTGGATTTTGAATTCCGATACACTTCCCAGAGTTTTTTGGGACTAAAAACACAGTATAAACATATAAACTTTCAAACAGAACATATAAATTTCCAACTGAACCATATAGATCCAGCTGTATGCTACACTTTTGGGGAAAAAACATAATTCTTCATACTTTCGTGCAAAATTACCTGTGACAAAAGAACCCGTACTAACTGCATTCCATACTCTGATGTTGTACTTTCAAATCTCTTGCCATCCAGACGCCCCAACAGAAGGCATAAACAATTAAGAAAAAATTTCCTTGTCTCTATTCCATTGGTCTTATTCTCGAGATTTTCCTCAGCATGGTTTTCCGTATAAAACTGTATTTTGTTCAAATTGTCAGTCAACTTCATTGAAGGAAAGCAGCATGAAGAAAGATAAAGGTGGAACACTAGTGGTATTGATCCTCATCGCCACTATTGAAATAGGAAAAAAGATAATAGAACTTTTCTCTAATAAAAAGACTTTTCACATTCCAGTGTAGAAAAATAATTAGCTAAAATTATGAATACTGTTGAATTCTTGAAAATGAATGGATTGACCATACCTGGATGCCTGATAAATATTGGTCTAACAATTCTTTGCTCTGCCGAGAGAACTTGTGATCATCCAAGTGCAATAGCACACTGTAATGCTTCCAACAAGAAGAAAGTAACATTGCTCCAGTTTTGAGAATCTTTGAACCTGTCTTCCATGTGGCAGACAATTCACAACACATGAAAATCATGACATGGTAACAAATAGTCTTATGTTTTGAAGCATGCATTAGTTATAGGACCTGCCTCGTCGTGAGAGCCACCGTAATGTTTGTTTATTTCATGTAACCACTTAAGCACTTGCCTTAATCCTTTAGCATGCAAAGGACGACTTTTTCTGCTCCACTGCAGATCAAAGTAAATGTATCAAAACATTACGTTATTATGGCAAGTTTCAGTCAAAGTGATAAACCTGGTGAAGCAAGCAACTTATATCTGACTATGATAAAAATCATGGTCGAAATTTTTAACACCTATTATTCAATAAATACCCTTAACTCTCTCTAGCACTTTACTCTTAACTCTTTGGAAAAAGATATATCTCACATCAGAAATTGTTTTTTCTTTTGAATAAAAAATATGGTAATACTCATTAGCACACACCAAGTGGATGCAAACCCGTATGCAAAAATATTTACATATCAATTAGAAAGCTAATAAGGTCCCCAAGATCCTCAAAAGGGTAGAGAAGACTATCCTTAATAAAAAAACCTAGGGTCTGGAACCAGCTATCCTTAACCTTATCAAAACTCACTTCCACGCCTCAAAGGCCCACCTGCTCCTTTCCTTCTATACCACCCAAAAAGTAGCAACGTGAATGAGGCTAATATGTTTCTTCACACAACAGATTCCTTTCCACGCCCATATTTCCTCCCTCATCGAGCCAGCCATCACCCAATAAATACCTAGTAGGCTATAAACAAGGGTTCCATATCTAATGGCAAAGGGAGCCCCATAATAGGATAAGGTTGCACGACTCTGCATCCCTTCTACACATATAACAGTCATATCCTGCCTCCTCTAATCACCTTGTGCATGGTTAAAATGTATAGAAAAGAAGCAAATCTGAGCTATGTATTAACCTTCCAAATATGCTTAAAAGGAAAGTCTCTGCCCATAACCTTTCCTCCACATCAGAAATTCTATTGAAATGAAGACTTATAATTGTCAGCAACTCTACCTCTGCATTTTAAGATTCTTATTCAAAGGTAAAAATGATCTTTTACCCACTCATGTATCAAACACCCCATACATGTGAATCTAACAGTTAAATACACGGAACCTTAGAAAAAGGTCCTATTAGATCTTTAGTTGAAATATTGTCTCATTAAAAATCCATAATCCAGATTGGCATAGTGCCTAAAATGCTAAGGCTTCTAGAGTAATTAACCCTTTGATATCTACAGATAATATTCACTCATTTTAATTGTACATGGGCGACACCCCCTTGGTGCCTACACTTTGATACATCTTTCTACTTTTCTCTCAAAAAATATTCACTCATTTTAGATCATGTCTATTTTGTTCAAAGGTCATTCTCTCCATCACAAAGATTTAAGGACCTTTTTAGGTATTTTGTCTTTTCTGGTGTAAACTTCTCTGCATATGGATAGAATCCCGTTTCGGTGCCTTGTAATGATAGTTCTTATTTTCCTCTAAAAAAAAAGCCATTAGGTATGCTAATACTTCAGTGCCAATAATTTTAGAAATAGTTATAAAATACCAATAATTCTGAAAATGATGGATCATATATATAAGTAAAAGAAATCCATAACATACCGCAAGGAGACTCTGCACTAGAACAATGAGTTCCTCCAGATGATTCCAGAGCAAAAGTTCCATTTTTCCATTTATGCATGAAGGTTCATGAGCTTGACTCACTTTCTTCTTACTTATATTAGTAGGCACTAAAGCAACAGCCGGATCTGATCTACTTGAATTTATTGATTTTGACCTATTGACTGGAATCTCAGCTTTTCTTGTCAATGCTCCAGTGATCGCTAGAAAACAATCAGCGGCAGACACCGAAAGTCGAGATGGCAACTCAAATCCATCTTGAAAAGTGCTATATATACAAATTAAGATAAACATAAGAAAAATTTGTCGAAAGACATTTTTCTACACAAATTAGTACCGACGCCTTCCCATAATCATGCCAAAGTAATTGTTAGTTTTTATAACATAATGAATTTTAATAATTTTCCAACAATTTTTAAATGAAAAAATAGCAACATTAATAGAGAGGGACAAGAAAAAGGTACAAATGTAGAGGATCAGACGTAGTCCATCTCCAAAAAAAGTCAAGAAGAGAAAAAATAGCCATAGTAAAAAGATAACATAAAACTGCACTGAATCCCTTTGTAACAAAGTTAAAGAGATATCGCTCAAGTGTCCATGAGCCTTGGCCCACAAAGAAGCCAAAAAAGTAACTCTTTCCCAGAGAACAGAAGGAGGGAATAGCCAGCTTCGAAAATTCCAGCATTCCACTCTAACTAGAAGATGCATAGCCAAGAAAAAGAGCACCCTAGCTTCCTTATTCTCCCTAGACGATGCCAAAAGTTATGTATTTTGTATAATCTTAACAACATTACAATTTCTGAAAATCGTTAGTCATTCCTTGTATTCTCAGCATCTCCTCAGCAAGCTAGTGTAAGTGTTTTAAGATATGCATGTTGAATTTTAGGGAGAAAACAGCTTAAACCTGCTATGTCGAGTTTTATCTCTGATTGGCAAACTCTATCCTCAATGAAAGTTCTAATAGCAAATCCCAATATTCTATTTACTGAATTCTCCTCTTATTTTTTCCCAGATTCTTCAGGATTAAATTATATCCATTATTAGATAGAGGGCGGGTAATGAGGAGAAATTAGCTTTCGAACAGATCCATGGCTTGGTGAAGAATGACTTAGAGAG
>NW_019014600.1:267057-277341 GCF_000150535.2 Carica papaya
TTTTTCATTTAGCGTTATGATTTTGTGTACAGTGGGAAATTAACGGCAATGATGACAATCTGCCTCTGCCATTGTTTAATCTTTTGCTTTGAAGATGTAATTTGCAAACTGGCGGAGGTTGCATCTGCAATGTTTTGACATTTTAGCCAATTAACATATTTTTTTCTGGTTGTATATCTTTTTCCTTTCTTGCTTATGATTTATATTGTAATCTGACAAAAATATGCCAAAACTAAGTTCATACTCCATTGAATGAAAATCAAACCAAATGCAGCCTATATAACTTTTTGATAGGTTTGTAGAATCTTAATGGGTCGGGTCGAGTCGGCCCATAAAGATTTTATACGTATTCAATCACGATTGTTCATCGTAATTATTTCGATTAAAGTAACTTAATGAATATGTTTTTTTTTTTGTTCGGATACATCATGACTCGTTATATTAAAAATTAATTTAATTATAATTTTTTATTAATATTTTAATGAATTAAATTTTAAATTATATTAAATTAAATATTATAAATTAACGATAGTTAATATATAATATATTAAAAAAATAACGAATTTTGCATTATAAATGTTTAATATTTTAAGTAAAATATAAAAATTTTATGTAAGAAAGTTTTACCCATAAATTATTTTTTTATTGAATTCAACATATATTTAAAAAAAAAACAACAGAAAGTTATTATTTACGTATCATTATGAGATAATATAGTTATAACGTAATTAAAATACCCATTAGAAAAAATTTTAATTCTCCGACTTACTTTTTTTTTTATCTAATTATTATGCACAAAACTCTGTAATTTTACTTGACGAAAGACACCTTAAAAGAAAAATTTGTGTTTCTTTAATAAACGAGATGAGATGTCAAAACACATTTAAAATAATTGAATGTGTTGATAACCGTTTCTATTATTGTAGTTTAATACTCATAAAACACAATAATTTTATAATTTATTTTAAAATTACACACTCTATTAAAATATATATATTTTTTATAATAGTTATATATTAAGTTGACTACAACTGTTATAAGTATAATTCACTTAATTACTGAAATTAATATTTTAATTATTATACTGCCGTATTGATTATACCCGGAATAATATATTATAATTATGTTGGGGTTATTATCTTAGATTTTTTCTTGAATACCTCAACTTTAGGATTAAAAAAAATATTTGTTTTAATTGCAAAATAAAAAGATTTAGTTGAAAATTACAAAAAAGTTGCCAACCTATATAATTATTGAAGAATATATAACTCGTATATATATATATATATATATATAATTGAGTGGTAGCAGTTGGGTAAAATTTTGGAGTATTTTTCTTGTCATCTTTTAACTAATATTGTTGGTTTCCTTCGGCACCATCTCAAAAGCTGAAAAATATGTATATATATATATATAAATACTAATGCATACACGTATGTAAATATATATAATACTAATGCATACACGTATGTAAATATGTGTGTATGCGTGCGTGCGTGCGTGCGTGCGTGCGTGTGTGTGTATATATGTAGAGGAAGATTATTAGTGCGGAAAGAAAGAAGCTGAAACAATGGCTGCCACGAGCTCGGAAGGCTGTCGTACACCCAAAACTCAGAGAATACCAGAGAGATTATCATGTCCGCCGGCTCCCATGAAGAGAAGAAAAAATTCTCCCAATTCTTCTTCTGTCACTTTCTTTGTTCCTTCAGATCTTGACCTCTTCTTCTTCTTTGCATTTCAAAAATCCTCACCTTGACACATATATACACACACACACACACACACATATATATATATATATAAATACTCCTCTCTCTCTCTCTCTCTCTCTCTATATATATATATATATATATATATATATATAGTTTTTCATTAATGTTTGTACCTTATGGGTTTATATATATATATATAGTTTTTCATTAATGTTTGTACCTTATGGGTTTTGACTGTGGGCCAGGCCCATTGAGAGCCCATGAAATTCTTCTCCAATTTATTGAATTTCGTACTTGGTAAGTTTCAATGTGTTTTCAATTTGAAATTTGTAACACACACACACACACACACATATATATATATACATACAGTAGAGTGTTTGTACTGTGAAGCAGTAAAATCAAAGCCAAATTTTACTTTCTAACATGTTTAAACACAAAAATTATAAAATAACTTTAGGGTTATTAACAAAATTCATCGTATTTTCAATCAAATTATTAATTTACTCACATTTTATTATATGTAATATTAAATAATATATAAAAATACATGATAAAAAATATATATATAATTAAATTTATATTTAATAAAATAAATAATTATTAATTATATTATCATATTAATTTAACTTAACAAAAATTAAATATATTTTATAAAGTTATAATAGAAAAAAAAATTATCATCCGTAATTTTTAAAATTCATCACAAATTTATTATTCAAATACCGATTTACTACTACCATTCCATTAAATTAAAAATAAAAATAAATAAAATTTTAACATGCTCGTAAAATATTATACATTAATTAAATACTATTTACGACGAAACAAACACGAGCAGGTCGGCAGGTCTCATTAAAACCGAGAAAGTGAGAAAGCAGCAAACCCACTTGCTCCTTTCCCACCAGCCAGTGGGTCCCCCAACTTTATCTCCTTCTGCTATTCTCACCCAACATAATACCGTTCTCCCCTACCTCTCTCTTTCCTAATTATATATATATATATATTAAATATTTTTTTTATATAATAAATTAATTTTTTATTTATGTGGAAAATTGGTGATGCGGCAGGTTGGTTGGGCCCACAATGAGTGGATACCAGCCGAGCCCCGACTCCGCCGACCGCACGTTCCCCCAACCGAAAACTGCATTAACGGTCCTCTATTTAATTCAAAAATACAACCATAGTATATATGTAAATATATATATGTATATATATGCACTCTACGCCCTAATATTATCAGACCGGAGGACATGGTTGTGGCCGGCAGATGAACCGTGTTAAATAGAGTCAGAGATGGGAGCTAAAAACGTATAAAATAGCACTTATATCAACTTATAGTTGTCCCCGGCTGGCTGCATATGTTCTGACATTCTAATACAGTTTACTAAAGAACAGAATTGTGCATGCAGGAGAATTTTCTAGTAGCCGAAGAAATTTTCGAATCATCTCTTTCATTGCCCCTCTCTAGGGAAACCATAATTTGTCTAAATACCGAATCGTAGTTGTGTTTGTTTTTCGTGTTTGTTTTTCTTCTCTTTTCGCCGAAGAGAAGAACATGAAGATGCAAAGAATGTTCGCGAGAAAAATGATAATCCTACTTAACGAATTAAAATCACCACCGCCACCGGATCTTTCTCGCGCTGTTTGCTCGGAGATGAGTATTAGAAACTAGGATGCGCGTTAGTCGGGTAAGGGGTAGTAGCCGTTAGCTTAAACTGTCGATTCCATTCAGGCCATCGGAAAATGAATCAACAGAATACACCTTAAGCCCCCTTGTCCGTCCGGGTGCTCCCCCGCTCGGCGATGATACGTCCAATACAATTCTGCACGTTTGGCAAGAGATATATAGATTTCAACCGCGCAACAAAAGTGTACGAGATAACCGTTCTGTTCTACGATAAAACTTACAAGTTCTTTGAAGCTTTTCCAAGTTCTGAAGTCCCACAATTTATGAGGATTTTGTTATCCAATTTTGAAACCGAGTGCTCTTCGGGCAGATCAATCCCTTTCGGTGCTGTATTCAAATTTCGGACACTTCATTATAATTCCGTAAGGCTTTAGAATATATAAGAAGCAAGACAGGTGCATTTAGGGCTTAGGTTTCTTACATGAATCATCAACAGGCATGTTTCTGTCAAGTCCCAAGATTTTCTGTAACATATGGAAGAATAGCTCATTCACGTATTGGGGAAAAACTCACAAGAAAACTGAAGAAGACGAGTCCATAAGCAAATTACTAACAGGCATTATCGAAAGGATTTACCTTAAGGTTCTCATAACAGTCTTCAAGATTATCATTGTACAGAATATGATCAAAGATTCCTGAAGATTTTCCCTGCTCGATTTCTGCCTCAGCATTTCGCAGTCGCTTTAAAATCTGTTCTTCTGTCTCGGTTCCCCTGTTACAATGTTTAGGATGATATCAACTGGGGATGTAACAGACTGATTCACATCAGAATAGGGAAACACGGATTCACCTAGCACGAAGACGCTTTTCGAGCTCATTCATTGATGGTGGACAGACAAAGATAAAAACAGCTTCGAGTGAACTAGCCCTCACGGACCTTGCCCCTTGAACATCAATGTCAAGAATGCATCTCTATATATTATCAAGGAAGACAAGAAGAATTGTTTTAAACTCTGAATGCTAATTGAATGTGAAATTGCTGAAACTAGTAACATTAGAGAAAATAAAAGAACCAATGCTTGCAGTTTTTAAGATTCTTATAAAAATGAATTTCTTGTAGAGAGACGGAGAACCCCAAATTTGTTACCTTTCCAGAATCTGCTACCACCTCAACAGCCTCAATGCTGGTTCCATAAAGATTTCCGTGAACTGAAGCAAATTCAAGGAACTTCCCATCTTTTATCTCTGCCTCCATGACACTTCGCTCTGTGAAGTGGTAATGGATCCCGTCCTTTTCCATGCCTCGTGGAGCTCTGGTTGTGTGGCTCACCGAGAATCCAAACATGGTTGGGAATTCCTTCATGAGCATCGCTATTAGCGTGCCCTTACCTACCCCCGAAGGACCACTTATGACAACTGGCTTCTCAGCATTGCCCCGCACACCCTTACTCCATGCAACCACCTCAGTGCCTAATATTTTCTTCTGCTCCCTTACATACCCTGTGTCAATCTACCATATTCAAAAGAATCAAACAATTTCCACACAAAATAATCCAAAAATATACAACCAAACAAATCAGAATATGCTCAAATACCATGAGAAAATGACTTGACAGTTGCAAAGAGTTCGTTTTTAACTGGCGAGTGATCAAGAAAATTTAAAAGGGCTTGATTGCAATTTGATTATATTGTGCTGGAGCGTTTTAAAACCCAATTAAATACATACTGTCGACAGTCTACACCTTCTTCTACCTCTAGAAGCCAAATGCAAAGAGCTGAAGCATTCTTCAAGAAAATTTATAACCTTTGAGATTTAGGCAAAGAGCTGAAGCATTCAAAAATACCAACCTCCAGAAACCAAATGCAGTCATCTGAAGTAGAACCCTTTTTAATAACCAAGATACGATCTTCCTTCACAAGAACAGCCGAATGGTCCTTAGACAACTTGGGTTTTGCTCCAAGCACAATAGGAGTTACCCTATATAACCGCCAGAAGTAAATAAGTCCAGCAACTGAAGCAAGATCCAAATGAACCAACATTGCAAACTAAAGCTATTAACTCACCATTGCCCCTTAGATCTAACAAAAATTTTGACTCCAATCGATAATGTCGATTCATTATCCGTCCTACCAATAATATACTGCACATAGATACACACAGTATTCTCAGTTGATATGATGGCTGAACCAGTTCAATACCAGACACAGAGGACCATGAAGACCCATTAAATCAACTGTGGATCATTAATCGATGAAAATACCTCTTTATCCCCGATGACAACAGATGATTCAAGGTGTTTGGACTTTGAACCAAACCCATTTGAGAATCCATTCTGCAGATCATCAACCAAGCAAGCTGGGGCTTCTCCCTAATAACCATGACCAAACACGTAAGTAAAAAAGCCATGGATGGACCACATTTTTTAAATTGTAAATCTCTTGCTCTTTTTTTTTCCCCCAAGACAATTTCAATCTAAATGAGAACTGTAAACAATCATCAAAAGCTCACCATGGAGAATCTATGCCTCCAAAAAAATTATCCAACCTGATCAATGCCCAAGGAGATATAAGAGATCAAACCAAAAGAATTTATATTTCTTGGATCTGATGTAATTGAAAAGGCACAAGCTCTAAACAGCTAGCCCCACATTTTTCAAGCAAATGAAACCAGCAAAAATTTAGATGAAAATTAAAAAAAATAATAAAAAAACTTGTCCAGTGCAAAATCTAAAGTATTCAGTAAAATCAAATCCAAAATATCAGTACCATGTTACATTCACTGACATAGAGAAAACAAATCTACAGAAAAAGGGCGAAGGAATACATTTTTGTGGGTATTTAGAAAATATAAACCCTGAAAAAAAATCCAGTTCTCAAAATTAAGATTTAAGAAAACAAAACAAATAATTGAGAAGATGAGAGAACAATGAGAGATGAACAAGAGGAACCCGTAATCACTGGATCAAACAAATTAAAGGAGCTACCAACGAATAACACACCAGACAACCCATAAACAACAGAAAAACAAGAACACGAGAGCCGAATTCTTACCTTGAATACAATGAGCAGATTTCTGCAAAAGAAAAAAAACAAAAAACACCCGCTTTTTCCTAACGCCAAGTTTTTTTTATAGAGCCCAGCGCAAGTAATGAAACTTATAGAGCCCAGAAAAGGGTTGATTGAGGATTCAAACGCAAGTTTTGGGTTCTTTTTCAATCGCAAGATTCTCCAAACAAAAATAGAAAGAAAATAAGAATCGTCCGCAGAAGAAACTTGTGATTCAAGTAGAGGGAATCGTAATAGAAATTGCCAAGTCGAGTCGTATATGTACAGGACCGCTCAAGAAAGAACAAGAGAGAGAGAGGGAGAGAGAGAGAGAGGGCGGTGGCTGTTTTGGTCGCATTCAAATCACGAATTGACGTAGAGACCGGCTCTTATTTTCATTCTTCATGAGTTGGTTCTGAATTTTTTTATTATTTATTTTTGCCCTTTTTCCATCTAATTATTATATATAAAATTATACATATATATATATATATACGTATGTATATGCTTCTAGGGTTTTCAGAGGAGCGGGACGAGAGGACAGTTGCGTGTTCCCCATGACAGGTGTGGTTTCTCTGTACTTAGCTGGGATTAATTTACATTCCATATATATATATATTTTTTTATATTACTTTATTTAAATTCTTTGTTATCTAGAAAATTAAAATTAATATATTTATATTAAAATCACTTTCCTTTTTTATTTTATTTACAAATAGTGAATTTTGCATAATTATATTAAATATAAAAGTATTGGGAGTTAATTACGTGTTTTTATTGCATATTCAACTTTAGTATTCGTCAACCTGCCAGAGAAAATCTATGACCCACATGAAATGTTTGGTTATAATATTAATTATTTCATGATCTTATTGACTAATTATGTTACGGATAATTACATTTTTTTTTAATATAAGTTACATTCGAAAAAGTCTTTAATTGAATTATTAAATAAAATTGAATTTGCCCAATTGATGGTAACGTCTGACTTTTTATTAACATAAAAATCATTATAGTAAACACACTAATTTTAAATTTTTATATTTAAAACTAATTGTATATAAAAAATGCAATTAATAATTATCCGTACATAAAACGACATAATCGAAATAAATTTGTCGGGGTTTATATTAAATTTTAATTTTACGAACAATATAAAATTTTATATTCAGTATTTTTATAATTTATAAAATAACATAAACATATAAATTAATGATTGTGTGATTAACATATAATTAATCAAGACGTATTAAAAATTCATTAATTTTATTATTAAAGCAAGTAGGCTCCACCTCTTTGAAACTTTGTATTAAAACTTGCGTTTACCTAATTAACATTTGTTATTAAAAAATTAATCAACCAATAATTGATTACTTATTTTCTTCTAACTATTTTTTTTTATTGTTTAATATAAAAAAGTAATTAGTTTATTATATATATATAATGATTAATATGTAAAAACATATATAGCCCGCGTTAATAAATATTATTTAATCCGTAAATATATAATATTAAAAAATTAAGATTAATTTTAAAGACGTGAAATATATAAAAATATTGAAAATTAATTGAAATAAAAAAAATATTTTATTTTTTAAAGTACAAAAATAATTTTTAATATATATATATATATATTTATTTGGACATTTTTATATAATACTAAGAGAATTTTAGTATTTTAATTTATTTGCTTTGGATAGAAATCTAATGATGCACTTACCCATAACTTGTTTGGACCAACTCTGTTATAAAACATAATAAATCACATACATATACCCACATACACACGCATGTATATATATATATATATATGTACGTACAACATACATACATACATACATACATGCATACATATATATATATATATTTATATGAATGGTTCACATGGATGGGACTTAAATTAGGTTACTTGTGGGGCAAATTGACGTGAAGGAGACGACATGTTACAAATCTTTGAACATGGGTTTACATAATATTCAATTATATTATTATTATGTTTGAATTCATAACCTTAATGTTAAATAATAACTAATAATTAGAAATTAGTAATTAATAATTGTGATGTATCAATTAAATAATATATATATATATATATATATACATACGTATATACATACGGTGGATATCTTTATTGTGTTTATGCTATAAGAAGAATAAATCAAGGGAGAAAGTCAAATGTATAAGCGAATCTTTACGTTCCTTTAATTATGCACTTAATTAAATGTTTAGTGCATGATTATACTTCTATACGTATAATTATTTATATTTTATTATAATTAATATATATATATGTCACTTATTAATATCACTAACAAAAGTGAATTTTTTAAAATATTTGGTTTCATTTGTTTTTTTTAAGCAAGTGGAATTAAATTATATGTTAATATTATTATATTTAATATATATATATATATACACTCATGGACTATAAAATTCCTCCGATTGTACGGCCTTCAATGGCTTCATTCGCACAATAGAATTGGGATATTATTTTTGAAATTGACAAAACGCCAAGTTGGAAAAAATTCACTTTTACAAAGTTTGCAATTTGTAATTTTGTATGTTGAAATTAATATATTATATTTATAAAATAACTTAAACTCATATTGAAATTTATTTAAAATTGAAATAATAATTTCCGATTCAATAAAAACTAATGAATTTATAATTATTATCCTAATGTCGTATCAAATATTGTACGATGTCACATATAGTACAAAATTGTATATCTTAATTTAAATTATGGTACCATAAAAATTATACTTCTTAATATAAGCTTAGTGAATTTAATATTTTTGCTACGGGAACCTTTATATTAGAGCCATGCAAAAATTGAATCGAGCCCATTATATTTTTTTTTGGGTTTATCTTGTTAACCATAGATGGGCTTTATTATTAAATTTGTATATAACTATACTATAGGCGGTCCAAAATTATATATATCACTAATGGGCCTCCGTATCACATTAAATTATGAATTCATATCAAACTAAGTCATAATAAAAATCCAATTAACAGTTCAAAACTATGATTAATTAAATTAATGTAGCTTTCGAGTGTTAGAAAAAAAAAAAAAAACTCTTAATTACGTGACCAATAAAATCAAAATTAATTAACCAATTCAAAACAAGACTATTATCAATCGGTCACTCTCACCCATCCACGCATGACAAACCAAATGTTCAAAAAAAAAAATTATAAAATATCAACCAGTAAAAAATTGACGCGTGTCGAATCCCACTTAACAGCTTGATACTTCCATTACATCATTAAAGACACCTATGGTTTAACAAATAAATCAAGGTGGAAGCCTCTGATTGGTCAATTACACATAAGCCAATCCCATTAAACAAAACAATGATTACAATTAAATTATATTTTTAATCTATCGTGTGATACGTGTGTAAGGAAAGTCGTTTAATAACCGTACACGTGGCGTCACTTCCGGATTTTACGTCAGCGGCTGCACGGAAAGAACATCTGGAGCTTTCCATGAAGGATGCCGGAACCAATGAAATAACGCCACGTGTGTGTCGGGACAAGTGAGTTCCCGATCGCCACAGTGCTACGCGTGTGCAGTTCATGACTGGTCCACCCGCACCACCAAATTTTTGGTGGGCTCCTCTAAAATCTTTTGGCCGACACTTAATTAGCTAAAAACCAATTAATAAATTTTGCACATGTGCCCTCCACTTTTTACTTATTTATGATTAGCACCCGTGTTTAATGCTTTCGAAATGTCACTAATGTAATAATTAAAAATATTTAAGCATTAAAAATTAATTATTATGCATTTAATTATGGCAATTCAAAGCACAAAATTTAATTATTTTAAAAATATTTTTATCATAATGTTGCAAAAATATTGAGAGACGTGACGTGACCAAAAGTAATGGA
>NW_019014600.1:277419-303074 GCF_000150535.2 Carica papaya
TATCTCCTCTTACAGGAGATCCTCGAGGCTTATTTTTACTTCAAAAGACAAAACACCATCATTAATATTATGGAGTTTCACTTCAAGTACTTCTGCTCTTCTTGAATTCTCTTATTGACTGTTCGTGTGGTTCGTATTCCTTCACGTACTATTCATACTATGCATGATCCTTCCACTCTCCCACCAGTTTTCGCCATTTTCATTTCTCCGTCTTCTTCCTCCAACGCGGACTAAAACCCTGAGCCGTCTGTCTATATGTTAACCCTGCAAAGACCCAACACTGGCGTCCAAAGCGACAATCAAGAAGAAGATGACCAACAAGTCAGAGACATCCACGCTTTAACCCCGCCTCACGCCGCCGCCGCCGCCAGCCGTACCCGTTGGGATCAGACCAGCCGCCGATCGTCCTCCATGTCCATGACCAGCGAAGCTGGAAGCTCCACCGAGAATTTCACCACCATGAGCAGAGAATTCAACGCTTTAGTCATCGCCGGCTCCTCCATGGATAACAGCAGCAGCAACAACAACAACGACATGCTCACCAACGGCGACAACCAGTACTTGTCCAGGATTGGAGAGGAAGATGATCGTGATCAGGAATTGGAGACCAACCCTTTGGCCATCGTGCCCGATAATAGCAGCCCACTTGACCGGGTTCCGGATCCGGTGCTGGTCGGGGGTGGGTTGGCGGGTGGCGGGAATGGTGAGGTGGCGACGCCGTCGGTGCAGAGGGTGAAGAGAGAGGAGGTGGAGACTAAGATAACGGCGTGGCAGAACGCGAAGGTGGCGAAGATTAATAACAGGTTTAAGAGGGAGGATGCGATTATTAATGGGTGGGAAAGAGAGCAAGTGCAGACGGCTACTTCTTGGATGAAGAAAGTTGAGGTATGTGATTAATTATTTAATTAATTACAGATTATAAACTAATTAAATGATTTCATCATAATTAGTAATAATTAATCTTCATGCAGTGATTAATTATAGCGTTATGATTGAGCTGATGATTATGATGGTAGTTAGCTAGTTGAGACTAATAATAGTTCCAGAGGACGATGACGAATGGGTTCTAATCATCTGAGAATTTACAATACATACATACACACACATATATATATATACATATATAGATGTACATATATGATTGTCCGTACACACATATATATATATATATATATATTGATTTTTCTTTTTTTTTAAAAAAAAATTAGTGGTTAGTAAAGAATCGAAAGTAAATTTAAATTAACGGTAAGGGCAACACTACGCGATTAGTACCCACATAAATGGATTAATTAATGATTAGAGCACTCAATTTGATATATTTAATTAATAATTATGATTAAACAACTTGGGAATGTTAATTATCCATGTGCAGAGGAAGCTAGAGGAGAAAAGAGCAAGGGCACTGGAGAAGATGCAAAACGACGTCGCAAAAGCACATAGAAAAGCAGAAGAGAGAAGAGCATCAGCTGAGGCCAAGAGGGGAACCAAAGTGGCCAGAGTTCTTGAAATTTCCAATTTGATGAGAGCCGTCGGTAGAGCTCCTGGCAAAAGATCCTTCTTTTAATTACAACAATAATATATATATATCTATATCTATATCCAATGTAAATATATACATATATATCTACTGTATAAGTCTGTCCTATCTATACCCCCCCCCCCCCCCAACAAGGGATACTAGAGGTTGTGGACGTAAGACTTGCCCCATTTTGGAGGGCTCCTTCATCTTTTGGTTACAGGAGTAGCACCATCTCAGATGGGGCAGCAAAGAATTGAATTATGATTACCATTAAAATTTATAATTAGTTGATTAAGCATGTATTAAGTACTGAGACTTAATTTCAAGGCATGTCTTGAGTATTTCAAGTGTGTAATTGGGATTTTGGGTGAGGGTTTATTTGGTAATGGTGGTGAAAAAAGCAAATTGGAAATATGATTTTATTTTACCTGATTTGATTGGATTATATACATATAGATAATAAGTTAGTCAAATTTGTGTCGGTGTAATTTGCGTAAAACTGTATTAAATTCCACCAAAATGATTAGATTTCCTTATTGAACACAGTTCATTTTGACATTTTCATCCCTCGAATAGTGTCAAATTTAATGCGAATGCTAATAATTTTATCAAAAGTTTATCTTTCGTTTAATCGTCTTTAATTTATTAGTGTAAACATAAAAAAACCAATAGAGTTTCAGAGATTTGTTGATTAGATCATCAAAGATTCAATAGAGGTCTTTAAAAAAAGTGTAATGCCAAGAAAAGCATAAAACTAAGATGCCTTTTTCAAGCACGAGCCAAGTCCACAGCAAAAATGAGTCACCTTCAAATAGTTGTAGAAGAAAACAGCTAAAGATTTGATTCACCGTCAAGAATCTTGTATTGTGTTACTTTCTTTGATTTATATATATATATATATATATATATATATATATGTTATAGATTATGTGTGATTTTAATATTACGAAAAGAAAAATATCTTCACTAAGATCACTTACCCTCATCGTCCACTCTCTAATCTGCAATAGAAAAGAACAGAAAATCCAACAGCACTACTTCAATAATATAATCAATCTAGTCGGTGCACCTGAAGCTTGGCCGCGACAAGTGCCGTGTTCTTTGCAAGAAAAGAAAAAATCTTCTACCAAATCTTTGTCAAGAGAAATTTTAACTTTAGATTGAAATATTTCGGAGTAATCTATTTACCTGTTAATGGAATAACCATCACGACAACCAGACGTTCTTCCAACTTATTCTTTTCTTTTCCTACGACCTTTTTGTTTTCCGAACTTGCATAGAAGAGGAAATTTATCTATTCAAGAGAGATCATAGATATATTTGACCATCAAAGGCTATTAGCAGAGAGATTATTTGCTCGGTCATCAAAACTTGGTTCAAACTGTATTCTTAAAAGAGAAAATCATTCATAGATTCTCTGATATGCATACATTGTATGGACACTTTCAAGAACATGTGGATGCCATTAATCATGACTGGTCTTTTGGAGAGGAACAGTGAGAATATTTAACTAACTCAGTAATACCTACAATTGTGAAATAAAGTATTGATGATTTACCTTCGATTTCTTCTCCTATATGGTAAACTCTCGTAGTATAGTCCGGGCATTCAAGCTTATTAAGCTGAATAAATATATAAGCCAGTGCAAATATAGGATCCCAAGCATTAAAAGTGTGAATAACAAATACCCATAGAGGTGGGTTCCTTGTGCTAAGCTCCAGTCTCTTGTTGTCTTCATCGAGTTACGATCACTTCAATCTTAGGGTGGCTTCATATATGTTATCTTGTCACTTCTCGAGGTTTTTCCCCCCTAAATAAAAAAGGGGTAGAAAAGGGCTACCAGAATAGCCAACGCTCCTTCACTATTGTCACTGGGATTTTACCAGCTGTGGAATATTCAGTTTAGACCATAGCCATCTACCTGACTGTGAGGCTGTCATCCTGATCCCACCAAGATGAAAGCAAAACCTTCCCAGTTAATGCAATCAAGTAATATAACAGGAATCTTCCTGAAAGCCACTAGCCAAAGGGGTGGGAAACGTATCTTTAATTGATTGAAGCATATTAGAATTTATTATGAAGCTTGAGTCAGAAGATGCTCTTATCCCCCTCTTCTATCTATGGATCTTCTTATGTTAAGTAGAGATCAAATTTACTGTCATATCCTAGCTCCATCTCATGCTTCAAAAGATCCAGCTTTGCATAAATTTCGCCACTTTCTGGATGGCTTCTGCTGCTTGCCATGAAATGGTGAACCTTATTATCAATCTCAAGCCAGCTACAACCTGCTTCTTTACTTAATTTTAAGTCATCCATAGTTGTTCTGAACTTTGCTGCCTCATCTAGCATCCCTTCTCCAGCATACATATTTGAAACGAGTATGTAAGATGCTGCCTCATTAGGTGCCAACTCAAGCAAATGTTTTGAAGCTACCATGCCAAAGTTCAGATCTCCATGTAACTTACATACATTGACCAGAGTCCTCCATAGCAGAGGTGAATCAGGAAAAGGGCTTTTGTAAATGAAATCTACAGCTTCTGACAATTGTCCGGCCCGGCCCAAAAGTTCAACCATGCAAGCAAAGTGCTCAATTACAGGCGTAATCCCATATTTTGACTCCATGTCACTGAATAAGTGTAATCCGTGCTTCCATAATCCAGAGTAGTTACAAGCTTGAAGAACAGCCAGTACTGTAATCTCATCAGGTGCAAACCCCAATCTTTCAATCTCTTGAAAGACCAGGATTGCCTTTTCACCTTGCCCGTGAAGGGCATATGCTGAAATCATTGCATTCCAAGAAACAAAGTCATGGTTTTTCATACCATTAAACATTTTATAAGCATCTCCAATGCTCCCACATTTGGCATACATGGTAACTAAAGCATTCCCTACAGTCAAATCAGCTCCAAATCCTGTTTTAATGGTGTAACCATGAATGCTTTTTCCTTTGACTAAACAAGCTTGTTTAGCAGATAAGCTAAGCAGCCGTGAAAAGGTCACATTGTCTGGTTGAATACCAGCTAATCTAAGCTTGTTAAACAGAACAAGAACATCTTCTTCGCCATTCCCATCCATTTCCGTTAAAACAACTAGAATTGCATTGAATAAAGTTACATTTTCAGGGGAGAAACTGTTAAAAACTATTCTTGCAGACTGTAAATTACCACATTTTGCATATAAATCAACTAAAGCAGTACCAAGAATGATGTCCCATGTCAGGCCATGTTTTATAACAAATCCATGGACTTGATATCCCAATTCAAAATTATTGCATTCTGAGCAGGCATCAAGCACAGTAGCCAAACAACTAGAGTCAAAAAGAAATTCGAGGTTGAGCAATAACAAGAATCTATCAATCGCCTTTTCACTGAGACCATTCTTCACATAGACCGACATAAGTGCAGTCCATGAAATCAAGTTATTCCTGTCATTCATTGCATCAAACATTGTTTCAGCCTCTTCTACCATTCCATTCTTTCCATACATTGCAATCACTGCATTTCCAACTGAGATTTCACCCAAAAAACCATACTTGGCAGCAAGTCCATGCAATTGCCTACCTACCTCAATGCCTACATTTTCAGTTCCAGCACTTATTATGTTACTAAATGTATAGTCACTTGGCTCAAAACCTACAGTAACCATATAATCAAACACTTGAATAGCCTTCTTTCCATATCCAGCTTTTCCATACTCTAAGATCATATAATTCAGACACTGTACATCTTTATTAGCTATATCATTGAACACTTTCTCTGCTTCATCAAAAACACCAGTTTGTTTATACATAGCAATCAAAGAGGTACCCAAAACAACATTGTCGTAGAGCCCATTTTTAATAGCGAACCCATGGATTTGCTCTCCTTGAGCCCGGTCCTCTAGCAAACTACATGCCCGTAAAATCACCGAGCAAGTATGCTCGTTTAACTTCTCTTCAGAGCGATACATATCCCTCGCAACCAGAAGCACAGACTTCAAATCACCGCTCTGCAAATACCCATTTATTAATGAAGTCCAAGTAATGGTATTTCGAATAGGCATTTCATCGAACACCCGTTCTGCATCATCCAGTCTATCAAATTTCGCATAGAAATTAACGAGATTATTTCCCTGAAAAGGGTCATCTTTCTGAAAACCAGATTTCACTAAGAACCCATGAATGGCCTGACCCAGCTGGAAATCTCCACACCCAATTGAACTCTTAAGGAGCTGAGACCAGTTGTCAGAGATAGGAGTCTGCTCAGCGCATGAACCAGTGGGAATTGAACAAGACTGGGTTGTTCTGGTTGTGGAGCTTCGTGGATTGCACGTGAGAATAAAGCAGGAAGTGAAGTTGTTTCCATGAAAGTGCTTTGTTTTCTGTGAAATGGAGAACTTTCGAGGATTACATGGACATGGCAAGGTTGCAGGAAACAGGGTAAGCATGGCCGGGAACTTTTTAGTTAATACCTAATGGTGCAGCCAAAACGGTGCGTCGTAAGAACCAGCATTTTCTTAAATGATATTTTTATGTTTATTGAAAAATTTCAGAAATTATATATTCTATAAAACGAAAATCAAATTCCCTAAGTGACATTTTTTTTTTCCATTTTTTAAATATTTTTATATTTTAAATAATTTTAAAATATAAAAATAAAATAAATATAATACTTATAAAAAATTTAACCCGATATATAATTTAATCTTAGTTTAAATTAAAATGATAATATATCTAACAAATAAAATAAAATTAAAGTAATAACATTTATAATATTATTGCATAAAATTGTGTTTAAAGAAAAATAATATCCTTTTTTGGGTTGGGCCTTTCGGGTATGGGTTGGGGTTAGAAACTTAAAACCCGTTCAAATTGCGGCCTCAAGATGGATCGAGATTATGTACACCCCACAATCAGGTGGGCCCACAGTGGTGACGTGGCAGAACTTGGGCCTTCCAGTTCGTTTAAAAAGCGCCTGGTCTAGCATCAGCCGCCCCAGCGTTTTTAACGCCATTCCCTCACGAACGTCAGCCTCTCTTGCCAAATCCATTTCTCCCTTTCTCTCTCGCTCTCTCTGTGGATTGCGGGAGCGAGCGAGCGAGCGAGCGAGCAAATGGAAATGGCAGTAGTAAGCATACACTCCTCTCCATCTTCTTCACTAATTTGCCCTAAACCAGTAGCAGAGCCCCGGGCTATCCTTTACTCACTAAGCAGCTGTTCGGTCTCAGCTTGTCTTCCTCTTCATCCGCAACAAAGCACCAAGCAGCTCTCAAATTCCGTTCGCGGAGTCAAAATCATCGTCCTCTCAGATGCTCTGCTTCTCAGGCCGTTGAAACTGCTAGTGGTATTAATTCTTCTATCTCTCTGTGTTTGTGTTTCGTTGATTTTTTTTGGTCGTGCTTTTGTTTTTCATTTGTCTGCGGTTATAGAGTATTTTCTTTCATATTTTTATCTTTCTTCGTTGATCATCGTATTGTTTGCATTAGTTTATAATTAGAACTTATGGAAGTTTTCGGAAAGTAAAAGAAGTTATACATGGAGATAAGTGAATCTTTTTTTTTTCTCTCTCCCAAAATTTGAATCGGTTCTAGTTTTATATGAGAGAAGTCGAAGTAACATGTATCAGTATAAGTTAATAAATTTTACATTTATGTTTCATCACAAAATTAAAGTAAAAACTATATATCCACGTTAATTAGTAATTTTAGTAGTTAGTTTTGGTTTGTTAATGCAATGCCCGAGCTTCTGATTGTGTGCTATATGTGTATATTCAATATCTTGGCACTTTCTGGAAGTTTCCTGACATATAATTCTGGTTCTGCCTTAGAGAAGAAGACTCAGTTAATGAGAAGAAGCGATATAAGGAATATAGCTATTGTAGCGCATGTAGATCATGGAAAAACAACTTTGGTTGATGCAATGTTGAAGCAAGCTAAGGTAACAATTGAATGGCCCGATAAATTCATGTTCTAATTACTTTTTCCTTTGTGCAAATATATATACACAATCTACCTCTTGCCATTGGGTAAATTCTTTTTGGTCACTGTCAATCATGGGACACCTATGAAGTGCACTTGAAATGATAATCTGAGTTTGCAATGTTCATTGCTGATCCATGTCAAATTTGAACGTCAGCATTTCTTGTAGTCTATTCGAAAAGTGACGGTGATTATGTCTGTGAATTGCTTGTTGCACTAACCTCTTTAATCTGTTCACTTAATGCATGCTTGTTATAAGTTCAGAGCATCTTCAGATGCTTAGATCTTTTTTTTTGGTTTTTTTTTTTTGAGAATGAGGTGCTGAAAAATACATGGTGCAGAGAAATGCCCGAGCCCTTTCCTGGAAGTTATTTGTTTAATAGGAATAGTCTTTTGAGTTCATTATAGGTATTATGAAGTCTGTGTTCACTATATCTCCTTCCCTGAAGACCATAATGCTATCAAAATGATAATGATATTGACTTCTGTTGCTAATTATTTCATGCAGGTCTTTCGCGATAACCAGTTTGTACAGGAAAGAATAATGGACTCGAATGACCTTGAGCGGGAAAGAGGAATTACAATACTAAGCAAAAATACTTCTATAACATATAAGGATACAAAAATCAACATTATAGATACTCCAGGACACTCTGACTTTGGAGGTGAAGTTGAACGCATTCTCAATATGGTTGAAGGGGTTCTCCTAGTGGTGCGATTACACTTTCAATTAGTTGGATCATTTTATCCTCACTGCTTTTAAATTTTTATGTCAATGATTTTCAGACACTGTCTTTTATTTATAGGTGGATTCTGTTGAGGGTCCAATGCCGCAGACAAGATTTGTTTTAAAGAAGGCACTTGAGTTTGGCCTAGCAGTTGTTGTTGTTGTCAACAAGATTGATAGACCTTCTGCTCGGCCAGATTTCGTTATTAATTCCACTTTTGAGCTATTTATTGAACTAAATGCATCAGATGAACAGGTACTTTATTAATGAGTCACAAAAATGAAAATTCTGTATGCTGGTTACAATTCCTAGGTAGTTTCTGAAGGCCAATGAAAATGAACGAACTTAAGAAACAGCTTCTTATGATGTAATCTCAGTGCTCTATCTATTCCGGATGCAGTGTGATTTCCAAGTAATATATGCGAGTGGTATCAAAGGAAAGGCAGGACTGTCTCCTGACAAGTTGGCAGAAGATCTTGGACCTCTTTTTGAGGCTATAACTAGATGCATACCTGGACCACGAATTGACAAAGATGGTGCACTACAAATGCTTGTCAGTACTTAATCCTAGTATTGCTGTTTCAATCTTTATTTTGACTCTTTGCTATATAGTGATTTTGTGGTCAGTATTGCTTTGTGTAATTTGGATGCATGACATATAAAGACATGCTACAACTACATGCCACCAAATTATTCATGGTCATTTATAATTTGGATGCATGAGATATAAAGACATGCTACGACTACTTGCCACCAAATTGTTAAAGCAGACTGAAACTTTTCCATTGATGTCTAATATGGTATTATCTCCTAAATTAGTGCTTTCTGATTTTTTTTCCTTACCTGAATCTGAAATGACAGCTGATATACAAGACTGAGCTCAAAATTTTCCTTTCATGTTGTTTAGTAAAAGTCTGGTGAACAATGACTAGTAACTTACGGATTAAGACTAATATAAGGAAGAAAAAAAGACTTGTAGTTGCCATCTTACTGTATATTTTATTTCACATGAAAATTTTCAACCTATTTTGGGCTTCGGCTGTCAGTTTGTTAATTAATTACAATTCTTTTTCTTATCAAAAGGGGAAATATAATCATTCTAAACTGAGTTCCAATTGTTAAAAGTTTTGCGGCTTCTCCTTTCATTCTGGAGACCACTACTTTTACTAATGACCATATTAGAATTATATTGAAAAAAATAAAATTATATTGAAAGGTAGAAGAGAAGGCAAAGAAATTATTAGAATCTGGCTACAATTGAATATTTATCACCATGATTACTTGGGATTTTGGGCCATGCCATTCAAATTCTTTGAAATAGGACAGTTTTATATGTTAGCTTTAACACGATTGCTATTTGGCTGTGTATTTCATCATAAGCACAATCTAGCTTGGTCTTAATCAAACTAATGGTTATTTAAATCAGGCAACAAATATTGAGTATGATGAACATAAAGGGCGTATTGCTATTGGGCGCTTGCATGCAGGGGTTCTGCGGAAAGGAATGGATATCAGGGTGAGTTTGCTTCACATCTGCCTAGTTTCGGTATTTTTAACTATATTAAGCATGCGTATGCAATGACCTACTCATGATTAGAGGTTCTAGCTTTGCCAAAAGTCATAATTCATAAATGGTAATAGAGTATCTGTTTAATGACCTTTATTGGCACTTCCTAGCAATTAGTGGTTCTATTTATATATTGTCTTAACTTTTTTCCCTTATGGATATAATAAACATTAATGTTAAGGAACCGTTTTAAACCATTCATCGTATTACTATTCTAAGAACTTTTCTTTTTTTCTTTTTTACTTTTTTTTACCTTAAGATTTGAAGATTTTTACAGGTGTGCACCACGAAAGATTCATGTAGATATGCAAGAGTTAGTGAACTTTTTGTTTACGAGAAATTTAGTAGAGTTCCTGCTGAAAGTGTGGAAGCTGGTGATATTTGTGCTGTTTGTGGAGTTGATGATATTCAGGCAAGAGCTTATTTACATGTTTCAATTTTCTTGTTTCTTAGATATGGCATTTATCAATCTCAGTTCTTTAGTTGCCCTTTTTTCCTTAAAAATTATGAATGGTTTCATTTCTTTGGTCAGATTGGGGAGACTATTGCTGATAAAGTATCTGGAAAGCCGTTACCTGCTATTAAGGTGGAAGAGCCAACTGTGAAAATGTCCTTCTCTATAAACACTTCCCCGTTTGTTGGTCGTGAGGTATGCGTATCAAAGAGGAATGTAATACTTTTGAAAGAAAAGTAAAATGATTTTGTCTATTTAAAAATTGATTGAGATAGTACGATGAATGGATAATTAAATGAACTCAGCAATTTGATTGACATGATTGTCTCTTTGAAAGCCTTTAGTCCCCATATTATTTATGCCTTCAGCTTGGTGGGCATCTTTTTCTTGGTACGGTTTTCTTTGATAATGGTCTGTATCGAAGTTGATTTTCTGCTTCATGGAAAGTATGTACGAGCCGGGAATTTACGAGATCGTCTCTACCGTGAACTTGAGCGGATCTTGGCTATGAGAGTTGAAGATGGTGAGACTGCAGATACATTCATTGTCAGTGGTCGTGGTACCTTACATATTACCATACTAATTGAAAACATGTAAGTATAAGCTCGTCTTTTATCCTCATATTTCTTCGGTATGCATATCATTACATGGTAGTGCTTTCCAGGCGAAGAGAAGGATATGAATTTATGGTGGGACCTCCTAAAGTTATTAACAAGAAGGTGGATGACCAATTGCTGGAGCCTTACGAGGTAAGTTTCCAGTCATCTTTTAATTGCATTCAAGGAAAAATGTTGAAGGATGACATAGATATTGTGCTTTGATGTTCTATTACTTTTCTTCCTTTACTGCTAATTACTTGAGCGCCTCAAAACTTGGTGTTATTTGCATATTGTCTTATGTGACAGTGTCAAATAAATTTTATGTTATGTATTTTGTTGTATTAAGTTATATGATGCTGTATATTGATATTAAAGTATACTGATAGACTCGTTATTGATGAGGTAAATGATGCCAAATTAATAATAACACCATTTTACCTTTTTTCCGTTCCTTTTTTTCAGATTGCCACTGTTGAAGTACCAGAAGAACACATGGGTTCTGTGGTTGAACTTCTTGGGAGAAGGCGTGGGCAGATGTTTGATATGCAATCTGCTGGGTATGCATGTTACTCTTTTTTGTTACTTTTTTTCTTTATCCTCGATGCAGGCTGATGAACTAAAAGTTTAAGTCACTTTTATTCATTTGTCATCGCTAATTTAAACAGTCAGATCTAGTTTCCCTTATGCATGGATGACAAAGGATGTTTAAATGTTTGCCCACTAGATCTCTAGTCTAGCTTACCTTTGAGGTGAACCATGCTCATTCTCATGGGATGCAAAATTTTGTTAATTTCTAGTTGTTCAATTGATGGCACTCAAGCGTGATTTGTGGCAGCTGTTGAATTTACACCTTTTTCAGCGTGATGATATAGTAGGCTAACCTAACAGTGTTGACTTTCTCATTTAACGTCTAGGTTGGAAGGAACAACACTGCTTAGATATAAGATTCCAACACGGGGTCTTCTTGGATTGCGAAATGCAATTTTAACAGCTTCTCGTGGAACAGCAATTCTAAACACAATATTTGACAGCTATGGACGTTGGGCTGGTGATATTACTACCCGGGATCAGGGTTCATTGGTAATTTCTGATATTGTGACTATTTTGAATAACTTAGGGTGAATACAAGTGTTCTCAGTCTGGAGGGTTTTGTTTGATTACAATTATAGTTTTAAGCAGTAATTTTGTTCTAGTTAATATCATTTTGCTGTTTGCCACTCTAACATGCTAAATGCCAAGAATTCTGTTGTCCTCTTCTTGTTTATATTCATATTTTTGGAATATCTGTGATTAATGAAATGTCAAATAGTCCCGCCTATTTCAATCTTACCGAATATAAAATATCATGCAACTGATTTTCAGGTTGCCTTTGAGGATGGAACATCTACTTCTTATGCCCTTTCCAGTTCACAGGAGAGAGGACAGATGTTCATTGGTCCTGGAGTGGATGTTTACAAAGGTCAGATAGTTGGCATCCATCAACGACCTGGGGACTTATCCCTCAATGTTTGCAAGAAAAAAGCGGCTACAAATATTCGTTCCAACAAAGAACAAACAGGTAACTAGTTCTGAAATGTTGGTTCACTCTCTTCTGTTATGCATGAGAGTAAATATGGTGGTTTGTTAAATGTTCTGGCAACTTTATAGATAATAGATGATACAGGATTGCATGTAAAGTGACATGGAACAACTCGAGCTCTAACTATTTTGCCATTGCATGAAACCTTTGTTTTAGTTCCCTTGTATCACAACTTTCTTTCAACATATGTTGGAGTGTATTTAGAGTATGCACTGCATGAAACTTGGCCTTGAAAGAAAAGACATAGCTCAAAGTCCAGTCCTGGTCATTTTCCTTGAGCATAAGCCACAATGGAAGTCACCAAGATAGTACCCTACTTCCTGCTTGTAAAGTTAACGACCAAGCCCTGTCTGGTTGGAAAGTGCTAACGTAGTTAAGAAATAAAAATTTCTGTAACTTGGATGTTCTGCTTGTTCATTTTTGTGCTGCAATTGTCCAGTACCAAGTGAAGAAATCTTCTAGCAGCTTTAGTAAGCTATAATTGGTTGTAGTATCCCGTCTTCTGTGTCTTTCCCCTTTTAGATTTGCATGATGCATTGAGAAAATGGGACCACAAGTATCCCAAAGGAAAACGTAAAGAGTTATGAAATTCAAGGATTTATTACACACTGAGAAGCAATTGCATTAACAATGAAAAGAAGGATTTTTAGATTTGAAATAAGCATACTAAAAGCTAGTAGCATCCACCACCTGACGGGTGGCTCAAGTGGTGGGACTGAGGAGTCTACAAGTTTGAGGTTCTTAGCTTGGCAACTTCTATTTGCTGCTCAGGCAGTCCACATTATTACAATCAGATTTAAACCATCCTGTTTTTGAAAAGAAAAGAAACATGACTCGTCCTTTTTTTTTTTCCAAAAAAAAAAAAGAAAAAACATGATCATCCCGTTTTATAAAAAAAAAAATAAGAAAACATTGGTAGAATCTTGGAACCTTCTCTTGGGGTCAATTATACACTGAAGTGAAGACTGTTTACACTTTACCACATCTGGTTCTAATCTTCTTCCCCCGCCATTCTTTCTACTAGTTGATAGACTGTTGGTTTAATGATCCAGACTTCTTCTTTATGCAGTTGTCCTTGATACACCGTTGGATTACAGTCTAGATGACTGCATTGAGTACATTCAAGAGGATGAGATGGTGGAGGTTACTCCATTGAGTATTCGAATATGCAAAAATCCAAAATTTGCAAAGAAGACAACTAGGTAAACATGTTGGTGAGCTGATTATGGCCAGTGGACATGCAAGTCGAACTTCTCCCAAGAGCCAATCCCAATATATGATACAGCCACATTTTTCTCTTGTTTTGCAATTAAAGTCCATCTTACTTCTTGCTTGGTTCATACGATCTGCTGTTTCTCTCGCATCAGCATTTGAAGCTCCCTTCTAGGCAATGATTCATATACCTCGACCCATGTGGAGATGTGAAGGGAATTAAATTTTGCTTTTGGTACAATTGCTGTATATAATAATAGGAGATTTTCGTGTTGTATCTCTTATAATAATGATCCTATAGCAAATTATATATGTTGCTACAAGAGCACATGATTTACGACCTGTTTACACTGCAAAAGTGGGAAAATTTTACGGATGTCAAATTTCTGTACTCTCGGAGTAACAATTTTGTTCTCTCTATTAGCAAGAAGCATAAAAAGAAGAGTTGAGGATGCCTTAGTGTTGGTTTATTTCATCTGCTAGATGATAAAGGTCGGTGTTTTTCTAATGTTTTTCTGGGTAACAGTTTTGTTTATGAAAATTCGTTTCGACTTTTTTATTTATTTTACTCGGTGAGATAATAAAGCTTTCTCGTAAAATGAGGACGATGAGTTTTTGGATTATTTTAAGTAGAATTGGGGAATACAGTGTCTTGGTTTCAGCCGAAATTATGAAGATAATTGTAAATTTTTAAATGAATTCCACAAACAAATATATTTCATTCCAAAAAAAAGGCCTTGGCACGAACAAATGATTGAACTGTTCGTTTGTTAGTGCATGCATAAATACACGCGTATGCACGTAATAAAAGGAAAGCCTGGTTATTCAGCTTTCGAACTGCTACTCTCTCTACTTGGTGAGACCGACCAAGTCTGGTCATACAACTTGAAAAACTCGTGTTTTTAACGAACTTGTTTTAGCACAGGAACCAATCCATCACGTGAACCCAAAGACTTTTCTTCCCTCCTAATTTTCATTCACTCTTCTCTTCTCTTCTCCTCTGTTGACCTTCTAGTCCTTAGCGTTATCAAACAAATCCCACATTATCTCATCAATCACACAATGACCATCGTGATTGTTTTTCTACTTAAAAATCATTCAAAAAACACAAAATTTTAATATAATTTGACGGGATTACAGTAATAAAATTGAAATAAATTTGAGCAAAAAAATATTTTTATCGATTAAATTTTCTTAATTGCAATAATTATAACGGATTAAAAATTCGACCCAACATTAATTTTTTCATTGAAAATAATTATTTTATATCAAACCAAATATGACGAAGCAGACATCTAATTTTTCAAGTCATTTTTCTCTGGCCACACAAACAATTGGAGGAGTGAAAGGCGGATTCATCGGTCTTCTTTCCTCATTCAATTTCTTCTAGACTCGGCATCACGGGTGGTAGTCAAATGGAACATGTTCCTTCTCTTAAAATCAACCCAACAACATCTAAACTTGATTAACCCAAAACATAATAACGCCGAGAGCGGATTCAACCACGACTATTAGCTCTCATTCATCTAAGTCAAATTTACATTATATTATTTAATTTATAATTTATTTTCTTGAACTTTGACGTCCATGCAGCATTCTTACAGAAATATATATATATATATGTGTATATGTATTTATTTATATTCTACCTTCTCCCTATATTTTTCTGTCTTATTAATCATAAGTTGTCAACTGTAAGAGCTGGTCATGGCTGAACGTGGAAGGCAGGCAGTCGGGGCACAATTAAAATTATTTGTTTAATATTTCAAAAAATATTTTAGATTAAATATACACTTCAAATTTAGAATCTCACAGTTTTTAGATTGTAGTATAATCTCATAAAAATAAATAAATATACCATTTTCTTTTTTTTTTTTTAAAAACACGGTTCAAAATTTCTTAATTTTAAATGTAAATTATTTTTACATAATATTTTTTTATTTGAAAATTATTTTTGTCGAATCTAAGTATACCTATCTATATATATATATATATATATTTGAACCTAGTAGTGTATTTGTTGCTTGATAACCCAACCAGAATTCAACAAAACAAAACCTGATTTTTCAAGTTATGATGATGATTCCAAGTTTCATCTTTTCATAATTTTTCTTCTCTCTTTTTCATGATAACTAAAGTGATATAATCATTATAAAATAATATTTCGGGTAATTATTTATTTATTATATATAATTGAATAATAATATTATATTAATAAATTATTACTATTATTATTAATTTAAAAATAATTATTAATTAATAAAAGAGGGACCCACCAATTTTCTGCAATAGGCCAATCCGGCGCTTTGGAAAGTCAAAATCGTCGACTTTGACCACCAAACACAAAAGGAGGCGGTGCTTTTCATGCGTATTGACTTTTTGTCAATTTACTAAATTACCCTTCGTCCGTCCAATCTTTACGGAAACTCCCCGTACGAACCAGCTTTTCTTTTTTTGTTGTAAGAGGACGAAAATAACCCTGATAATTAAGAAATTTACCATTTATACCCTTTTTTAAAATTGGTCTCGGCTATAATTTAATTATTTAAAATTTAAAATTAAAGTGGCGCCGTTTGAACAATTTGACAGTTAGTCTAAATAATTAGGTGTGGCTAAGCTTCCAGATGATCTTACCTGTACAGTGCTTATCCAATAGGAACATGCCACGTAACCAGAACCTAACTGAGTCCACCAACTACTCGGCATCGTCGGCGTTGACTGACACCCACACCCCCCTGTGGTAAAATTACCAATTTAGACCCGCCTAATAGATATTTTTTTAACTTATTAATTTTACTAAATATACTGAAATTAAATAAAAAAAACTATTTGAAAAATCAATGGATGAATTTCCTTATCTACCCTTAGTTTTCCTTTTAATTACAAAAATACCTCTACCTTTATTTATTTATTTATTTTAATTGTTTGCTTTTTGGGTTAGTTATGTTATAAAAAAAAAATAATAATGGTTAATTTTCATGGAGTATTATTATCCACATATTTTTGAACTATTTGGAAACCTAATTTTGTTTTTAAAAAATAAAACTAATTTTGTTTTAAATTTAAATTTTCTATTATTTGAGTTATATATATATATAAATATAAACATATAAATGGTGGGTAAAATAAATAAATATTTAATAATAAATAATTTTAAAATTTAAATATAGAGAATAATACGTAATAATTTAAGTAGAAAAATCGAAAGAAAATAAAAATATATATAAAAATTTATTAGTAGGTTGTTTTATATATTTTAATATGGGTATTAATTATTTTTGTATATTTTAAAATTAAAATTTATTTTTTCTTACGTGAATAAGGTTGTTTTGAAATAATTTAATAATTATGGTGTTTTATTCTCAAAATAGAAGGTGACGAAACTTATTAACGTGGGAGGGGTATTGATGTAATTTTATCAGGGGAATGACAGGGATAAAATATATATAATTAGTAAAATATAGGATATTACAGCTTTTTAATAAATAAATAAATAAATAGTAGAAATCTGATTAGGATATTTTAGGAAAATAACAAGGAAGGCTTCTCTGTCAGTGAATGAAGAAGAGAAAATTAAAAGAAAAAAGAGGAAGGGGATTAGGAGGGAAGTCTCTGCGAAAGAGGTTTGACCCTCTCTATCTCTCTGTCTCCTTCTCCTTCGCTCTAAAAATCAATCAATCAATCAATCAATGGTGGTTGGCTTCTTCGTCATCTTCTTATTCCCACGCTAAATTCCATTTTTCATCCACTTTCCATTCTCTTTCTCTTTTTGTTTCCGTATATATATGTGTGTGTGTGTGTTTACGTATCTTCGTTTCTCCTTGTAATTTACCATCTCTAGACAAACTAGCGCTGGATCTTTCTTCTTTCACGGAAACTATTCGAATTTTGGAAAGCTTCTATTAGTATTCCTTGTTGGGGGTAGTTCGTCTAATTGGTGGGTCTATTGGTATCTGAGGATTTTGAAGCTGGATCTTCGGATTTGTTAGCTAATATCAACCGCGTGATCCTCTGTTTTTTTTTTTCTGGTTAGAAAATCGGATTTGGATTTGATTTTTCATCGGTTCTGTTTAAAGCGGTGATACGCACTTCGCCAAAGGGTACTAGTAGGTTGGAGATCGTGTCTGATTGATGGGAAATTGCTGTGCGACACCGTCGACGGGCACCCACGAGAGAAAGAAAGGAAAGAAGAAACAGAACCCGTTCTCGATCGATTACGGCCAAAATCAACATGGAAATGGTGGCCACAAGCTCATTGTTTTGAAGAACCCAACCGGCCGCGAGATCGGGCTCAAGTACGAGCTAGGTCGTGAGCTCGGGCGTGGGGAGTTCGGGGTAACATACCTCTGCACGGACAAGGAAACCGGCGATACTTTCGCCTGCAAATCAATATCGAAGAAGAAGTTGAGAACCGCCGTGGACATAGAGGATGTAAGGAGAGAAGTGGAGATCATGAGGCATTTGCCTAAGCACCCAAACATCGTGAGCTTGAAAGACACTTACGAGGACGATAATGCGGTTCATTTGGTTATGGAATTGTGCGAGGGCGGTGAATTGTTCGATAGGATCGTCGCTAGAGGGCATTATACGGAGAGAGCAGCTGCTGTGGTCACAAAGACCATCGTGGAGGTTGTTCAGGTGAATGGTTGGTTTTTGTATTTGTTATTGATCTGGTTATTTAGTGTTTGCTTATTTATTTTTTGTTTTTGATCGATGTGGGTGTCATTTAAACGATGAATTCTCTTAATTTTTTAAATTTTTTTAGGATTTGGATTTGTTTTAAATTCCGTGATGTGCGTATGCAAATCTATGACTAAATCCCGAAGAGTTACTATTAAGAAATTTGTTCTTTTTGGCTAAAATAGTTTGATTATGAGGATTTAAATGGTAAAATGAAGTTCACTGCACGAAACAAGCGTTTATTTTCCTTGAAGTAACTATTCCAACTTATTGTTAGGCAATCTTATCATGGATTTTTTCATGTTTGGTGATCTTGATGTTGTGATGCCTGTACATAGTTTACTGGAGTGGTAATCACGCATGCTATAGTTGTAGTTGTAGACTTTTCTGTTAAAATGGAAATGTAAGCCTTTTCTGCACATATACCCTTGGTTCTGTACAGTTCACTTGAGTAAAATCCTAAATTATCTTTTCTTGAATTATTGAGAATATTTTTTCCTAATGATTTATATTATTTGTGCTTCATCCCTATCAATGTTAATGTTCTTACCCAATCTTTCTATTGTGGAATTGCCATGAAATTGTCATTTGGCTCGTGAGAAATAGATGTTCTTTATCTTATGGGTTATCCACCCAAACTCATCTTTGGGTTTTACCCTCTTGAATTTACTTATTTTTTGCTTGTCTTGTAATTTCTTTCTTGATGGGAAGGTCTAGTGGGAAGGAACTGTTGGTTGTAGAAATGTTTTATGATCCATTTTGCATTATGCTATCGCTTATGTAATGGTAGTGCTTTCCATTTTCTTATCAAATCCTACATTTTTCATGGTAGAATACCAGGAACAGAATTTTTCTAATTTTTATCTCTCTTGCCTGCATTTATTTGTGTGCTTTGTCTCATTTGTTTCTACGAGACTTTAAGGAGCTCAACTCTCTTTCCAGTAGTGATTTCAAATTTTTTCTCTCATGTCTTCAGCAACCTGTTTGGCCTTGTCATTTCTGTCGTTATACCATATATTCTGAAAACTGAGGTGCAATGGGTTAATTTTCTTGTTTGTTTTCTGAATACTGAATGCATTTTTTCATGGAAGTAATTAGCTGTGCTTAGATTATTTAAACCTGAGTTCTGGTTGATACTTGATTGTTATGCTCTTTCGTGTGTTCTTTTCACTCAATGTGGCTTTTTCTTTTTAATAGAACAAAGGGTTTGAATGTGCTTTTCTGTCTTGGGTTTAACCTTGTCCTGTTATGTTTCAGATGTGCCACAAGCACGGGGTGATGCACCGCGACTTGAAGCCTGAAAACTTTTTGTTTGGCAACAAGAAGGAGACTGCTCCTTTAAAGGCTATTGACTTCGGGTTGTCAGTTTTCTTTAAACCTGGTAAATTCTGGTCACTGCATTCGATATTTTCTCGTTTCTTTTTGTTATTTTGGATTTCTCTTTAATGGACATAAGCTGAATTTGGACCTGTTTTCTTCAGGTGAAAGATTTACTGAGATTGTTGGAAGTCCATACTACATGGCCCCTGAGGTGCTAAAACGAAACTACGGCCCTGAAGTTGATGTTTGGAGTGCTGGTGTAATCCTTTACATCTTACTTTGTGGTGTCCCACCTTTCTGGGCAGGTTAGTTTTTGTTTGATTGTTAAGGTCTCACGAATGTAACATTAGCAAAGAAAGGAAAGGATCTAGAAGATCATCGGTGCAGTTCTCATGCAAGATGGTTTTTCTTTGATGCATGTGGGAAATGGTCCATGGATAATCGTAGCTACATGCATGCATGTGAAAGTATGCGTATGGATATAAAATACTTGTGTAGCTTTAGATGAGATTTACGAAGGGGTAATATTTCCTGGCCAGTAAAAGCCATTACAAAAAATTTATGCTCTGCTTTTAAATTGATTAAATATCTGCGTTTTCCATCTTTCCTTTGTTTCTGATTTTATTTTATCAATGTCTTCTTTCTTTCCTTATAGAAACTGAGCAAGGAGTTGCACAAGCAATTATTCGGTCAGTCATAGATTTTAAGAGGGACCCTTGGCCTAAAGTTTCTGATAATGCTAAAGATCTTGTGAGGAAGATGCTTGATCCAGATCCTAAGCAGCGGCTTACAGCTCAGCAAGTGCTCGGTAATATTGAGTTTAAATCTATGCAATGGTTTTGCACCATCTATGGAGCAACTCTCAAATTTTATAGGTTTACTGTCTCTGGACTTCCTGAAACTGAATGTAATAACAGATGCACCTTCATTGTGCTTGCTCATTATGTGCAGATCATCCATGGCTGCAAAATGCAAAGAAAGCTCCAAATGTTTCCTTGGGCGAAACTGTGAGAGCTAGGCTTAAGCAATTCTCTGTAATGAACAAACTCAAGAAAAGAGCTCTAAGGGTAATGTTTCAAATATTTTTCAGATGTAATGAAAATACAGTGATTTACTGTTTCGTTGCTAAATGATATTTTCTGGCTTCACTTTTTATGCCACTCCCTTTGGAGTCCTTAAATTGCGATGTTAATTTATCTTCTGAAATATCAAATTTACAGGTAATAGCTGAGCATCTATCTGTAGAAGAAGTTGCAGGCATAAAGGAGGGGTTCCAATTGATGGATATTAACAATAAGGGCAAGATTAGTATTGATGAGCTAAGAGTTGGGTTGCAAAAGCTTGGACATCAAATTCCCGATGATGATCTTCAAATCCTAATGGAAGCTGTAAGTTCCAAGTTTCATTATGTATTATAATTCTTTCCCCAATGTTCGGATTTGATTTTTAATTGCAGGGCTTGAAGTTATTACTGCCTATTACCTAATTTAGGTTGGTAGTTCAGAATTATACAATCATGGCTAGAACTAAGTATCTTAAACTGGAAGCCTTTTGAAAATGACTTATTGTATAGACACCCAGGTATTGCTTTTCAGTATTTGACTCCTTGATTCTGGTCAATCTACTTCTGTAAATTTTGATTATGAAACTAGCCAATAGAGGTGCCAAACATGAAGATATAATGCCAGTCAGTTGCCAATCTTTTCCAGCAGAGAGAAGAGGAGCCTGATTAAAATAATGAACTAAAGTAGACAGTTCTTATTACAGGGTGATGTGGACAAGGATGGATGTCTGGATTACGGGGAGTTTGTAGCCATCTCAGTTCATCTTAGGAAGATGGGCAATGACGATCATCTTCGCAAGGCCTTTGAATTTTTTGATCGCAATCAAAATGGATATATAGAAATTGAGGAACTGAGAGATACCTTGGCTGATGAAGTTGATACAAACAATGAAGAAGTCATTAATGCCATTATTCATGATGTAGACACAGACAAGGTCAGCATATATATTATCTATGTATATTTATATTCAATTGTGTTTTTCCATTTCTTTTTAACTTTCACCAGTTTGGTTCAAATCTCATTTCATTTCAAAATAATTTTCACCTCTAGTTTTCTTTTATTCCTAACATATAAAATTATAAATATGTTTCACTTTTCACCCACACCTTGAATTTTTTAAAACTTAGAATTTGTTTCCCACTTCACTAAGTATAGATTTTCCACTTGCAAACAATTTCAGGTGAGAGGAGGGCTGAAATTAACCATTTAAATAATGTTCTAA
Organism: Carica papaya; assembly: GCF_000150535.2. The sequence goes on from NW_019014600.1 coordinate 299,319, forward strand.
TTCTACATGTCAACACTAATTGAAGATAAAAGTGGAAATTACGTGGGAATGAAATGAGAGTTGAATCAAAAGTAACTTTTAGACTTTATGCAAAGCATTATTCAAAATTGAGAATGGGAAGAGTAGTCAAGTTTTTAAAGATAGAAAGGAAAGGGTAGATATATAGTCAGCCTTGGTTTCCTTTTAGTATAAGAACCTATATATAGACAAGAACTTTAAAATGCTATTTTAAGGTTTCCCTTCAACCCCATCGAAGAAAGAAAATCCAATAAATGATGCTTGATCTTTTGCATGCTTGGGGTTTGACTAATCAGACATCCTTTTTCAAAAACTTGCAGGATGGAAGAATAAGTTACGATGAATTTGCAGCAATGATGAAGGCCGGTACAGATTGGAGGAAAGCTTCAAGGCAATATTCGCGAGAACGGTTCAATAATCTTAGTCTGAAATTGATGAAAGATGGATCGTTGCAATTGCAAAACGAGATTAGATCATGACCCGACAGAGGACAAAAGTTTATCTGTGAAGGAAGTAAATTACCCAGAAAACATGAAAAGATGTGTTGATTTTGATAATTCATTTTTTAAACATCTGTTAATTTCTTTTAAATCTTTCTCAAGACCCACTTGTGGGTTTTACTTAGGATTTAAGCCAAGGATGTTTGATGTATTTCTGAACTGCAGTATGCTTCTTTACTTTGTTGTGAGAAAAAATTGAGGGAGTTTGGAGGCTGTATGCATGTGGCTGTAAATATTATTCTCAAATTGGCATAAACTTGTATCGAAGTCATCATCTTCCTTTTTCATACCCATCTTCTTTTATATCATACTTCTTTTACAAAACATTAGTCACCAATTTTATATAATGACTCAGTTCTAGGGTTTGGCTGTTTATCAATTCTAAATTTGCTTTAATTTAGAAGAAGATAAAATTAATTTTATATTGGACTCTTTTTGTACACTTCTCAATGAATTTCTTTAATCCCAAAAACAAATTCCAATGCATAAATTTCCCTTGAAAATTTATTAAAAAAATTAATTTGACTGATTTAAAAATATGTTTTTAAACTTAGTTAATAAAATATATGTAACTAAATACTGATTTTACATATATTTGATATATTTTTCAATAATTTTGGTTCGCATACTTTAAGTTTACTTTAGCCTTCAAAACTTATTGTATCGTACTTGAAGACCTTTCATTCATCCACATCTCCTGTGACTCTAATGAAGCTTGTAAATCATTAAGAGTCGTGGTATTCAAGTTTTTACACTCTTTAATGGTTGTCACTACGTAAATAATCTTCTCTATGAATTCTCTTTCATTTATCTGGTCTCTGTTATTTTTTATCTTATTTATTAGTTTCTCCATTCATGAAAAATAATCACGAATACTTTCATTTTTTCTTTACTCCATTAGTTTGAACTATCTTTTCAATAATTGTAGTCGTGTTTGTTTGACCGGATCTGCACCTTCATATACTTAGAGCAAAATATTCCAAGATTCTTTTATTGTTTTAACATCGAACATGAAAAATTAATTACCACCTTGTCGAATTTGGACGTCTGGTTTTGAAGCGGAGGCCATATTGATTGAATCTTATGTTTTGATATCAAATATTGGCAATTTAATTTTATCGTAATTGTCAAGAAAATGAATTTGATAATCAAACGAACGCTCAAAATTTTATTTATAAAAAAAATATAAATTTTACATAACTTACTAGATAAAATTTCACAATCACAAACTCGTTATACATTAATTTATTGAAACTAATAAATCTCATTTATTTCTTTTACCTCACGGTCTCTAATAATTTTTTTTCTTCGTATTTGTCTTTAATTTTTTCTTATGTCTACAAACTATATATATAAGTTACAAAGTTGACGTCTCGCATTCTCGTTTTTTTTATTGTTGTCGTTTTGATAATCAAACAAACACTTGAAATTTTATTATAGAAAAAACATAAATTTTACATCACTTATAAGCTATTATAATTGTAGCAAAATGAACGCTATGATGTTTGTGAATATTGTTTTATTACATACACCAGAAAATATGAATTTAAATGTTGACTTTCTTGGATTTATATAATTTACAATAAATATATTGAACATCGTCACCGATAAATGAGATTGAGTTCGACGAATATGGATGTTTGCACCGACTTGATCTTAGAAGAGAATAGAATGAGTTACACTAGTGAGTTTGCGATTACTGTACCTCCCGAAAAGCTCGTACGATCATATTAAAACTTGCCTAAATAATTTCAATGTTATATCTATTGAAGTACCAAAGGCGAACAGAGATCCTCAAATTCTCGATTGAGGGATTAAGTGATAGATCGATCGACGTCCAAAAAACGTTGTTGCTTATTGACTTCTTATCTTTTTTTTCCGAAAACTTAATTATCACATCGAAAGAATAGGGTGAAGTTTTTAATACGATTCTGCTATTTTATTTAAGAAAATTTAATTGCTATAAAATATTTTTTAATAAAAAATATAATAGAATTATAAATATTTAAATTAATTTAATTACAATAATTTTAGCAATACATTATGAAGTTAATTTTTAGATAAATTAATAAAAATAACTTTTTGTAAATAATCAACTTACTACATTGAATTAAATATAAGTAATTAAAATTAATAAATTATAAGCAAAAAATATGTCAATTTTGTGACGAATATTATAAATTATATATTGTATCAATCGGTCAAAATTGGAAATTTAATTGAAACCTAGAATATTTTGTATATTATTTTTGCATTATATCGAATTTACTAATTATTCTGACTGAATATTTGATCCAATTATTTTATCATATTAAATAAATATAACTTTATTTATATTTAAAAATTAAAAATATATTTATGATATAATACATTAACTTTATTAATAAAAATATAAATGTATTAATAACTAATAATAATAATGTATACATACTTATGATATTGGGTTTAAATAAATTTTATAAAATCAAACATAAACAGAACTCAATCACATTATTTTCTTGTAAAACCAAATTTAATTCTACCCAAACCCGCATTTTAATAATATCGAGTTAAGTTCATACGAATCGTATCACCCGGGCTAGAATACAAGATATCTAACCCTAATTATGACTTAATTTTCTGCAAGAGTCAGTTTTTTAATATCCAGCACACACTCTTAATCAACTGGTTAATATCCAGCTGAGGGAAAGTGTTGATATTCTCATATGGTTTCAGATGGAAAATCTGATCTTTTTGATGGTGTAAGTTCTCTCGGAAGTAACGAGTTTTCTCAGCGACATCGGGTCGCCAGCTGCAACAATTTCACTCAAGGTGAGAGGTTGTGAAAGGTATGGTGCTCTTTCCACACAGCGCCCAGTGAAATGAGTTCTGCGGAATTATTAAACCGATTTCAATTACAGCATTTCCACTGGGCTGCTGATACCGTCTCTGCCAGTTCCACAACAGGAGGCATATCGAAGGACAATAGATATACAAGGCTAGGTTGATGGCAAAATCCGGTGGCCTATAGATATACAAATCTAATTTGATGGCAAAGTCCGGTCAGTTAGCCGCGATATTGAAGTCTTAAACTTTCCGTAATCACAATTGAAAAGAACTATTTCTAGCATTCAAGAGGAAAAACCCAGGATGAAATTATACTATATCACCTTAAGTTGAAATTCAAGTCATTCTGAGGTTGTACTCAATTTATATCTACTTACTAGTTACTACACAATATCATAATAGGCGGAATTTA
>NW_019014600.1:307245-327590 GCF_000150535.2 Carica papaya
CTCACCATTCTACCATGTCCTCCATCTGTTGCTAACTGCCATCCACAAGGAAAGGGAGATGTCAAGGCATATGTTAGCTCGCAGAAAAGAATGAATATTAAAGGTAGTTTGAAGAAATACTCACATGAACCACATAGTTATGTAACAAAGGCGACGCTTTGACAAGGGTGGTGCACCAAAGTAGGCTTTTATTGCCTCTTGTAACAATTGTGAATTCTAGATGATGGAGATTTCTCAACTCAGGAAAATGCAGAGGTAAATCATTGCATACCTGAATAAAGGCAGAATACAGCAAAATATTGGAAGTTTACATTAGTCCTTTTTCAACACAAATATTGAGATATATTTCGGATTAATTTTGCTGATAGATGTAATGCAAGCACAGTATATTTGCTACACATAAATCCCAAATCATGAATCCATGGTTTAAAGAAAGAACTAACAAACAAAAAGGTTAGGTGTAAACCGAGTTACAATATCTTGATAGTATCTTGTTAAGTACAGACATATTTAAGAGTTGAAATAATCATTTGAAAAATAGAGATGACAGGATTAAGAGAAGATTTTCTTTACTAACCTCATAATCCAGTACCAATCTCAATTTGAGAGTGTTAAGCTGAGAGTAGCACTTGAAATGTTGGCGAAAGTTCCTAATAAATTTTACAAAGAAGAAAACAACCTACAGACATCTCTGACAGAGAAGAAACATTCTTGAAAAGCGGAGAAATCAACTTCCCCAGATATTCAAATGCTTTGAGATTTGGTGCATCAATCTCACAAGTTTCTAACATCCAACACTCTGATACCTCCAGGCACTTTAAATTAAGTAATCACTTAATTTTCTCAAGCAATCAGAACCAACCACAGATAAGTCCGCAAGAACTTTGCAACTAGATAAAATGTCTTCAAGAACTTCCTCGCCAACATCCACGTCTTTTAAACGAAGAGACACCAAAGAAGAATAATCAGACCTTGACATGCAACCATTTGAATTCTTCAGAGTCTTTTGCATCAAATTCTCCAGACTAGGAAAAACATATTGATGTCTACTTGGGTGACGACTATAATTGCTTCCAAAGTCCAAGTCAAGCCTCTTAACATCTTTGCTCATGGCAATTGTCGATATGAGCAGATGAACTCCAACTCAAATCGAAACGAACTCTAAAACTATCTATACAATTACCCTGGTGCAAGTTCAAGACTTTATAAACCCACTTCACAAAACTGACTCTGTCCGGTTCGCCAGCTTTGCATATACCTTTTAGTGCCTCCGGAGCTTCAAAATCCAAGGCACCAACTGTAAACCTCCATAACTCTGCCCATCTACGGGATAAAACACAAGTTTTGGCCGCTTCTCTCAATCCCAAGCAAGAAACTATTAATATCAGAATTTCATCTGGCAGTCTATCAATACCAATCTTCTCATCCAAACAAGTCTCTCCCCTATCAGGCTAATCCAATGAACACATCAAGGCAAAAACAAAAACAAAAAAAAAACAGAAATTAAGACAAAACATTGTATCACTGCACAATCATACCATTCCTCCAAACAAATGATCCTCCACAAATACCCCTCAAAAGAAAGAAAACTAAATATACAAACTATTCCATTACCTTCGACCATTTCCGCTCTGACGCCCGAGACGCACTGCACAATGATATCTCCATTTAACTTGAAAAAGGAACCCTAACGACAAGTGAAAACCCAAATTAATTTCATTCTGAAACCCAAAAGGAGCAAACTAAACCCTAAATTCGACGAAAAACAAACATAAATTTCTTTCCAACAAACATACATGAAATTGGAATTGTTTGAAGCATCCACCAAGTCATCAAATAGCAGAGGAGTCAGGTTTTCCCGGCGACGGAGTGAACCTGCGATCGGCCATTAATTAACGGGCCGATTCACGTGTTTCAACCGGACTCTTTTTGTAAATTTCTTAATGAATTTCTTTTATCCAAAAAACAAATTCCAATTTAAATAAAATATTTTTAAATTTCCATTAAAAAATAAATTTTTAAATCTTTATAATATTATTATTACAATAATTATTTAACTGCCTATATCGTATTAAAAAATTAATTATGTCTTAATTTTATTCATTTTAATTTACACATCAAATTAGTGACACAATTAGTGCTGCTAATCAGTCCATGAAATCTCAATTATTTGAGCTACATTAAGAAAATATTAAAATCGACATATAATTACAATGATTAATTTGTGTTTAGCCCAAGTCAAAATTTCAATTACGTGACTTTTTGTTGTCGGATTACTACAACAAATTTATTAAAATTTAATCATAATAATATTATTAACATATTAAGTTGTCACGTTAATGAGTTAATTTTAATTAAATTAATAAAACATCTTTTATGAATAATTAATTTATCGAATTAAATATAAGTATTTAAAAATAATAAATTATAAAACTAACAATCATACATGTTTTAATTTAATTTAATAATATTTAATTAAAAAATGATGCTGATTAAGCAAAAAAATATGTCAATTTTGTGACAGGTATTATAAATTATATATTGTATCAATTGGTCAAATTTGGTAATGCAATTGAAACCTATAATATTTTAGCGTATGTATCACCCTCTGGAGAGTTATGATTAAAAAATAAATGTTAAGTATTTAATTATTTATATTAATAATAATATGTAAATAAAATATGGGAATTAATTACAAAAGAATTAGATTTTAAATATAATTACAGTTAAATTTATTAATTTCAAACAACATTATAATATATTATTTATGGTTTTTTTTTTTTTTGCGTTATGTTATAATATTAAATTAAGCAAAATTAATAATTTATTTTAATAATGTATTTATAAATTATAATGAGTTTCAATTAAATTATTATATATTTTTTAAAAAATATATATATATATATAATAATAGTTAAATTGTTTTAGTTCATGTAGTTTTAGTATATTGATATTAAAAATTAAATATAACATTTTTATATATTTTTTTAAAAAACATCATGCACTTGCCATCATAGTCCTATACATACACGCATGTATGTACATATACATACGTGTATATGTATTTATTGGTAGTCCCAAAATGCGTAGATTATACGGTAGAATAATTTATAATAAAAAAATACAAAAATTATATATTTTCAAAATTTAGGGATTAGATCGTAAATTACTCCATAGTTGGGGGCCACCGAAGGGTAGGAAAAGGGTGGGGGAGGACACATGGTACGAGTCAGATCCGAGGTGGTCGGGGCCCACATATCCTGGTTTGTTGTGACCAAAAAAATCTTCTCCCCTCGTCCCGACTCCCGAAGCAATTTCAGTTACCGGATGAATCGCCACTTGCAAACTTCTGCTCCATCAATCCAGGGAGCCGCGGGGCCCACCGAAAAACATGTTCTACCTACGTGGCTAAAAGCATCATGCAACGACAACGCCGTCCGACATCTGACGTGGTATCTATTCCAGTTGAGCTGCTAGTGGGGCCCACCTGCCGCGCCGTTCGGTTCCACGTGGCACCGCCGCAACCGAGCTGGCTCTGCCAATCGCCTTTAGCCGTAAGAAATTTTAATTTATTTGCTTGATTAAAAATGATAATCGCTGATTAATTTTAATAAACAAAATTAACAAATTAATTTATCTTTTTTATTTACTAATCTTTCAGATAATAAAGTTTTTAAAAATATCTTTACGTTGATTAATTTAAAGAGTTCATGGTTGACTTGAAATCTAACGCATGCATCCACTAATCCACTATTTAATTTAATTACAATTTTGCTACACAAAGAATGTTTGATTTTTTGTCAATACATATAATTTATAAGAGAAAATCAAATGAACTTATTACTCGTGTATTTGATGCCAACCATATAAATCTATATAAATATTCTTCCAAAGCCAAGTGTATGGTTCAGGATTATGATAATCAATTGAAATCATGAATCAAATATTAACACGTGTCCAATAAAAAATATCGTACAAATAATAATTTTTTAAAAAATATAATTAATTACTGTCCAAATCGAAGAGAACAATATAAAATTTAAAATTTTTTTTAATAATAAAAAAATAGTCTAAAAAAATAAAAAATAAATTAAATTTTATTTTACGGAATATAATTTTGATATAATGCCATAAATATTATATCATTCTTATAAATTTATATATTCACAAATAAATTTGAATTTATAATTTATTATAAAAAATATATATATACGAATTATTTAATTAAGTAATTATCTAAACTGAATCTATACTTACCCAACAAAATTATTAATCACTGCTAATTATTGCATTAAATTAAATATTCCCCATCATGTTTATCACTACGGAATATGTCACGTGGCATATTATTAGAGGGTCAATAGCATTTCACACACGAGCAAATCACGTGAGACAAAACGACAACATTCAGTATCGTTTAATATTAAACTTGAAATGGTAATCAACCAAAAATTCGGCATGGAAGTTGGGACAGTGGCGGCTTGCACGGCGTGAAGTGACGGCACGTCCAACTGATTAACTTTTTAGTACATTTCCCGGAGAAAAAGTTTATTAAACGTCATCTCCGCCAGTCACACGCTGTAAACTACTGTTGCATGCATGTTATGCCCATGTGAATTCCCACTTTTTTCTCATCTTATATATACATAATATATATTAGTATGTATATATAATACCTCCTTCAATGTAGGGGTGAGTAAAAGCAGCTGCAAATTGGCCTGACAATCTTTGGGTCAGTTTGAATTGAACCAGTCTATATATATATATATATATACATGTCAATTATCGATATTGGAGATAGAAACTTACAATATCATTTTTTCTTTTTAATTTAGTCTAAGTTCATAGGTGTTAAATTAATTATATACAATAAAATAACTCCTCTAATTGGTTCATGCAAAAGAGAAAATATGATAAATGAAAGAAAAAAAAATCAGAAAGATAACGGATGAGTTGACTATAATATAAGTCAGATGTTTTCGTGAGTAGCAAACAGTGAATCTTCTTTTATTTTGAGAAAACTGTTGGTCGCGTATGAATTTTTTAAATATAACGGGTGTCACGAGAAGAGAAGCTTTTTAGCGATTATAAACTATTAGAAATGTTATAGGGTAACTCCTATAATGAGAACAGCGTTTCTATAATATTATCATTTTATAAGTTTAAAGACAGAAGAAGTAGTAAGTATTTTATACCCATGAATAGCTCATTTACTTTAATATTAAGATCAAATAAGACAATAAGATTAAAATTGAAGAAGACAATATAAATTTTTTTACGCACTGTCTGACTTCTATCTTAAACTAATTACATAGGTGTACGGTCTATTCGAGTGACTCCCTCCCACCCCACCACGGAGTCTTTTTTCCAATAAGATAAACAAATAAGACAGGGAAGTATTATTGGAATAGGGTTACCGCCATTAGACACTAAAGAAATCTCTAACATCGTCTATATAATCTTTATTTTTCTAAGTCGTAGTCCTTAAAAATAAAAAAATAAAAAACTCTAAATTATTTTTTTTCATCTTTCTCACTGCCTACATAATTCTTTTTACTTATAAGTATAATCATTAAAATTTGATGAATGTTTTAGACTTTTAGTTATTGTAATGAGAATCAATCATATATTGTCTCTCCATATTCGTTCTTTTATTATATTCTGTCTTTATATGACTTACTTCATCTATTTACTATTTACTTCAGCTTCTCATTCATTATAAAACTCTATTTGGATCGTGGTGAGTGATATAATTTTAATGTATGGTATTCAACGGGTGTGAATAATCATATTTATTTCAACTTCCAATTGTAATAAACGGTATCTGACCGAAAAATTTGGAATGAATTTTAAAACCACCGAATTGGTGGTATGTGACTGACATGTTACTTTTTTTTTTCCTTATACCCCCATATGATATACTTAATTATATTTTTATCATCACAAATTAAAAATCTTAGTTTTTCTTCTTATTTTATTAAATATAAAAATTTAATCTGATTATGTATAATAAATATTTATTTAAAGACAAATGTAATTCTATTAATAAATAAATTTTTTTTCATTACATACTTTTTATATACAATTTACTATTACATATAATAGGTATAAGTAAATTAATAATTTGACTGAAAATACAATTACATCATTCTATCATCAAAACATAAAAAAAATATTATCATTCTCATCCTGTATCATTATCATTCAATCACTATCATTGACAAATATTAATTAACTATCATTAAAATTTATTTAAATAAATTATAAAAATATCGGAATTTTGCTATTTTTAGGATGTGGTTTGCTCTCATGAGTTAAATATTTTGCCTAATGCATTTGTTAATTTTTTATTTTTTTAATTAATATATTTTAATTTATTATTTATTGTGCAAGTTAATTTAATTTAGTTCAGTTTTTAATTTATTATTTATTGTGTAATTTGATTTATTTTGGTTTAAATTTTAATTTAATTTTTTAAAAATTTATATTTTAGTTTAATTCAGTCTGATCTCAATCAAATTCTGGACCGTTGGATACGCATGATTTGACGGAAAATCACTGTGTTGGATTTGCTTAAACCGCTAATAACCGGTCAAAAAAGGAGAAGGTAAAGCGGCTACCGGATAGCCAGCCAGTCAAGGTTGGCTTCTTAAAGCGTCTTTCATTCACGATTCATGCTCACGTGGATCTGCGACTATTAAATGCTTAAAAGCAAAAAATATCCTCATTATTTTATTTTATTTTATTACCAAAATTATTCATTCCCCGCGAAAATATAAAAATATTTAAAAACACACTACTGACACGATTCCACGTGGCAAAATCTGGAAGGATCCATTTCCCAAACTTGCTCGACCTTTAACCGCCTGCCGTGGTATATAAACCCACCCGCGCATTTCTCTCTCGTCACTTCCGTGTCTCGCGAGCAAGCAGAAGCCAAATCGTGATTAAGCTCTCTCCTCAGAGGCATTTCCTTTGTGGAATTCGCTTCTGTTGAGTACAACTTCCTACGTCCTCCCTCTTTACGTCTTCATTTTGCTCTCTCTAGAGCGAAGAAATCTCTCTCGTACAAAGCTCAGAGCAAGACTCTCAATCTCTGCAGACTGCGAAGCGACTGGTGAGTTTCCTTTCCTGGTTGAGATTTTGTTTAATTTCTTGGTAATTTAGTTTTTCCTTTTACTATTGTTCTTTGAATTTTCCGTGTGCTACTTTGAATGTTTGAGTACGGCAGTTTCGTAGAGGTTTTTGTTGATTTTGAGTTTGTGTTATGCGTTGAAAAGTGATTTTCTGTATTTTAGCTGATCTTGAGACTTTTGGTGAATATTCATGTGAATTTTTGTGGATGATGATGTCTTCCAATCGTTCTTTGAGCCGCGCTTTGTTTTGGAGATATTACGAAGTGTTTTATGGTTCTTGAGGAGATTTTAATTCTGCGACAGTTAAGAGTGAAAATCTTCATATTCTGGACTCGAATTTGGACCCATGGTATAATTTGAGAAACTTATGGGGACCATTCCTGTGAGTCATAAACTCATTTTCTAAGTTTTACTCTCAAGTGATAATCATCATTAAGGAATCGAACTCAAGTTGTCCGTTACTGATAATTAAGTGCTCTGGATTCTGGATTTTGATTGTTCTCTATTTTAGCTCTTTTACAATTTCTCCTTGTTTGCTCTGTCTTGTTTGGGGTTTAGAAACGTTGCCTCTTTTCCGCTATTTGATATTGAAGATTATAGAGCCCTGTACCCACTATCTATATTTTTCCCTCTCCTTTTCCTCTGTTTTAACTGAAATTTTGATGCCCTTATAAAATAATATTCTCTCTCTCTTTTTTCTTTTTGCGAATGAAGACAATAACCGACTTTTGTTTTCGGTTGGTTTCCAGTGTTCGGAAATTTGAATCTTTAGGGGCAGAGGTCTTTAAGCCGAAGCGTTTAAGCAAAAGGAGGTCTCCGTGGTCCATCTCGCACTTTTCATTATTTTCTTTAAAAATATCCCGTTGCTATATTTATTCTCTTGTGTTATTTAACAATTTTCATGAAACGCCTTCAAACTTTCTAAAACCATATTTCTTCCTCCCAGTCTAGTGATCGATTCTTACTGTATTATAAAACAAATAATCAATCACCTTCGTCCATCGAACAAGGCTACAATTTTTTTTTTTTTATATATGTTAAAAAGATTCATCATGCATTCTTGTGTTTGCTTTACCCGGCTCGTGTTATGTATGTGTTTATACAGTTTCCAAAAATAGTATAATTAATTTTGAGATAAAAGTAATAGTGCTTGTTAATAATACTTGACGTAAATAATATTGGTTTTTACATTTGTTTTAACTAATTTATTTAAATTTAATTGTTTTATTTCTTTTGGTTCTATATATCCCTTTATCATTATTATTTAATTTTAAATAAATTTATTAAAATAATTCATAACAAAAATAAAATCATTGCTAATAAATAAATATTATTTTTATTTAAAAATATTATTAATAAATTAGTTAAATATAGAAGTAATAAATATAAGAATATTATTTATCTACTACAAGTCATTTGTTAAAAGTTCTTATTCTTATTTTGTGACTCAAAAAACAAATTCTACAAGTACTTTTATTTTAACATTTTAGCCTTTGGTTATACTTTTACTTTTTTACAGCAAAAGCAGAAGCCAAAGTTCTGTTAGTTGTTTGTGTTATATATTTTTGTACCATGAAAGTTTGGCCTAACAATGGGCGAATCATTTCTTACAGTCATTAAGTGCTCAACAATGACGGTCACATCAAACATCTCAATCAACGATGGTAACCTTGTGGTTCATGGAAAGACCATATTGACTGGAGTGCCAGACAACATCATCTTAACTCCAGGATCCGGTGTGGGACTCATGTCTGGTGCATTCATTGGTGCCACAGCTTCCATCAGCAAGAGCCTTCATGTCTTCCCAATCGGTGTTTTGGAGTAAGCACTGACTAATAATCTCTATTAAGTCTCTTTCAAGTCCCTTTTATCTATAACGAAGAATTGGTGGGTGATTAATTAAAATTTCAATTAACCAATTCGTGGTTGTTCATTTTGGGGAATATAAAAATAATAACCTCTATACTTGAGTAAGGTTTGTAAGTTTCTATGAATATCAATGAATGATTTTCTAGCCACTGATCTTATACTTGCACTTCCATCAATGATGTTCAGAATTAGCGAACTTGCACTTATAATGGTTTTTACATCTTCCTCGTAACAGGGGTCTCCGTTTCATGTGTTGTTTCCGATTTAAGTTATGGTGGATGACCCAGAGAATGGGAATGTGTGGCAAAGATGTTCCTCTGGAGACCCAATTCATGCTTGTTGAGAGCAAGAACAACACTGAGGGAGATTATCAAAGTGATGCTGCAACTGTCTACACAGTCTTTCTACCTCTTCTTGAAGGCCAATTCCGAGCAGTTCTGCAAGGCAATGAGAAAAACGAAGTAGAGATTTGTCTCGAGAGTGGTGAGTAGATTATGATCACCAGAACAAATTCGGTGTAGGCTATAGACCTCTGCTGTTCATTTTCACTATCTAGGGCCGCATTCTCCATTAATTCGATTGCATCGCAACAGCCATTGATGGGATGGCCTTACCATCTGAAATTTGAGATGGAGTTGTCAATGCTAACAATTCCAGCAGGAGAAACCAATCAATTGCTCTACCAAATCAAATTAATGGACTTTGTAGCATTTCCAGAAGAAATAGGTAGAAAGGACCGTATCGAAAGAACCAAAACGACCTTTGTTTTTGGTGTTTGTTTGGGTTTTGCAGGAGACAATGCTGTCGAAACCAACCAGGGCCTTTACCTTGTCTACATGCATGCTGGGACAAACCCCTTTGAAGTCATCAACCAGGCTGTAAAGTAAGTGTTTAACATTTTGAAGCATTTTTACAAAGGCTATGCATCAGGAGCTTTAAATATTTGTGAAAAGTTCATTATGTTTCGGTGAGCGTTGTTTATGAAAGACAATGAGAATGACATTTCTGGAGTATGGCATATCTGTGAAAAATGCTCTGCATCTTATGTAATTTATGAAAGTTGCAGCTATTCAATAAGTTGTTTTCTGTGAAACAGGGCTGTTGAGAAGCATATGCAAACATTTCTTCATCGGGAGAAGAAAAAGGTGAATATACTTGCATTGTTTGATCCATTTTTTAATTGTTATCAACATTATAAGTGATATCTGACCTTTCTTCATATTGGGTGTGTGTAGTTGCCTTCTTTTCTTGACTGGTTTGGGTGGTGCACATGGGATGCTTTCTATACAGACGTGACAGCTGAGGGTGTTGAAGAAGGACTTAAAAGGTAACTAAGAAATGATACCAGAGGTTGAAATTGGGTTAGATATGATCATTGAAAAGTTTGATATGAGGATTCAATCACTGAAAAAGTGCATCCGGTTGTTATTGCAGTCTATCTGAAGGAGGAATTCCTCCAAGATTTTTGATTATAGATGATGGTTGGCAACAAATTGAAAAGAAAGAGAGAGATGCTAATTGCGTTGTTCAGGAAGGAGCTCAGTAAGATCTCTCTCTCTTTACCTAAGCATATAGATGAGTTTCTGCCTGTGTTTTGACAACTGTTTTGCTGGGAGTTTTAGCTAGATTATTAGTAGCAGTAAATAAGGCCCTCTCAAAGTGGTTCTTTATGAGGTCTTTTTTCTTTTATGAGAATATTTCAATTGTCATCAATATCTTGATTGAAGTCGATGAATGTTGATCATCTGCAATATAATTTCTTACAGGTTTGCAAGTAGACTAACAGGAATTAAAGAGAACTCAAAATTCCAAAAGAACAACCAGAACAAAGAGCAAGTATCTGGACTGAAGCACGTTGTAGAAGGAGCAAAGCAGCGTCAAAATGTGAAGTAAGTGGACCAAGTTCCACTAGTAAATATTTTTCAATACTTGCAAAACAAAATTAATTCTAGCTTTTTCTAATATGCAATTTGCTTCTTGGAAATGTAACCAGAAAACTTAAGATTGTTTTGTTTACTTACTCTTCATAAAAGAGAGTACGATGTCTATTTTTGTAGTCTAATGTGAGGTCGGTATTACCCTGCATGGCATTAAGTACAGTATCTGAAGTTCACGGGAACCAGTTTCACAATAATTTCTCTTGGCTGATAGTCAGTAACAATCTGGTGGATCTTGTATAATTTAAATAAGACTTTCTTTTCAAGTGCCTCAATCATAACAGATACTTACTATAACAGAGAAGATTTATGGATGTTCTCACTTTTCTATTACCTTCTGGGACAGGTATGTGTATGTATGGCATGCATTGGCTGGTTATTGGGGTGGAGTGAAACCAGCAGCTGCTGGTATGGAGCACTATGACACTGCATTGGCATACCCTATTCAGTCCCCAGGTGTACTAGGCAATCAGCCAGACATAGTAATGGACAGCCTTGGTATTCATGGCCTGGGCTTGGTACATCCAAAGAAGGTTTTCAATTTCTACAATGAGCTCCATGCCTACCTGGCTTCATGTGGAGTAGATGGGGTGAAAGTTGATGTACAAAACATTATTGAGACTCTTGGTGCTGGCCATGGTGGCAGAGTCTCTCTAACTCGAAGCTACCATCAAGCTCTTGAGGCTTCAGTTGCTAGAAACTTCCCAGACAATGGATGCATAGCTTGCATGTGTCACAACACTGATGGAATCTATAGTGCCAAGCAGACTGCTGTGGTTAGGGCTTCTGATGACTTCTATCCAAGGGATCCTGCTTCCCATACCATCCACATCTCCTCGGTGGCATACAACACCCTTTTCCTCGGAGAATTTATGCAACCTGACTGGGATATGTTCCATGTGAGTAGAATTAAACAAATTCTGGCTTATGATCACGTTGAATTTTAGTAAGTCTGAATGGTAAACTCAATGAAATTAATCCAGGATACAGTCCATTATTTTTCTCACAGCAAATGGAAAAAGTGTTTGTGTTTTGATGTTCATTTTCGATGTTGTTGTCGTTTTAGTTATTGAGAGTTGTATGCACTCAACTTGGAACTAGTAACCTGTTGTGCCCAGGGAAAAGATATGTGACAAAAAATGGAGCGCTTCTATCTTCTATTTAAGGGCTATTACTGGTCATTGGATATTGATGAAGAAATGTATAATTTGCAGAGCTTACACCCAGCTGCAGAGTATCATGGGGCTGCCCGTGCCATTGGCGGATGTGCAATCTATGTCAGGTATCCTTACTTAATTTGATTTCTTTTTAGTGATGATAGTAAGATAGAAGTTAAAAGCTGCTAATTGAAATTTACATTATTTTGGTATAAAGTGACAAGCCCGGAAACCACAACTTTGAGCTGTTGAAAAAGCTTGTTCTCCCTGATGGTTCAATTCTCCGTGCTCAATTACCTGGCAGGCCCAGTCGCGATTGTCTGTTTACTGATCCTGCCAGAGATGGAACCAGGTATGTCAGTTGTACTTATACTTGTATCTATCATTGTTGACTTCTTGTTACATTGAACTGAATGGTAAAATCATTTGAAATTTGGAATCTGCAGCTTACTCAAAATTTGGAATGTGAACAAATTCTCCGGTGTGGTTGGTGCTTTCAACTGCCAAGGCGCTGGTTGGTGCAAGATCACAAAGAAGACACTTATACATGATGAATCTCCTGGTACCCTCACTGGTTCTGTCTGTGCCACTGATGTTGATCTTATGGCTCAAGTTGCTGGTGCAGACTGGAATGGTGACACAGTAGTTTATGCCTATAGATCAGGTAATATGCTCTTACACGTTCCCAATGCGTCTCAACAAAAGTGACCTTTTGAGCAAGATTTCTGACACCACATTAGCAAATTATTTGTAGCCACCTCATAGCTCAGGAACTAATAGAAAGTTGATTGAGTTAAAAACTTGATGCAGAAGCTCTTTCTGTTCAGTGATCAAAAAGTAAAGCTAGAATTCTGATTATTATATAGAAAGTTTGCTTGATTTTAAAAGAGCATCATGCTTGTAAATTCCAGGGGAGGTGATGAGATTACCAAAAGGTGCTTCAGTGCCGATAACACTGAAAGTCGTGGAGTATGAACTTTTCCATTTCTGTCCAGTAAAGGTGAGTTTTCCAGTTTCTAACTGCTTGATGAACCAAATTAAGCAAAAGTACTGAATGAGCTCCACCATGTTGCAGGAGGTCACACCAAACATTTCGTTTGCACCAATTGGCCTGCTTGACATGTTCAACGCGGGTGGTGCTGTGGAGGGTGTGGAAGTCAATAAGGTTTCTGGTAACGAACCAGAACTGTTTGACGGCGAAGTCTCCTCTGAGCTAACCACTTTCTTGAGTGACAACCGGTCAGCAAGTGCAACAATAGCGCTGAAGGTCAGGGGTTGTGGCCGGTTTGGTGCATATTGTTCTCAGCGTCCACTTAAATGCAGTGTAGGGAATGTGGAGACTGAGTTTGAGCATGACCCTGAAAATGGATTGGTGACCCTGAGTCTCCCTGTTGCGGCCGAGGAGATGTTCAGATGGCCTGTTGAGATTCAAGTTTAAGCATTCAGCTCTTCACTCGGCCCTGTTCAGATGGCATGTACCATTCGATGCCAATACTCGACTGCTTCCATTCAAGTAATATCTTTGTATATTGGAGAGAGTGACAGAGAGAGGAGCTGTTTGTATTGAAGAATAATTGTTAAGGAACTCAACCTTAATGTACCAGTTTCTTTAATAAAATCGCCTTCTGGCTATCATCCGTGTCTCTCACCTTTGATTTCAATAATCTGTAGTCATTTTTTAACGTTCCTTCTCTAAGGTCTTTCCACAGGAACAAGTATGATTTCAATGGACATGTAGATTGGACTGGTTCAATCATTGTTTTCGGGTCTGAGCGTACATTATTTTTGCTCGGCTATATAAACCATTCAAAACATTTTCTTTGGACTCGAGTAACAACAACTTCAAAATGTTCTGTTAAACCTCACTTATCATCCTATAGACTCTCCATTTAACAAAGTCTCTTCAAAATTTGTGTCAATTTATCAGCCAGAGTGAGTCCGAGAAGCTTCGAGTCACCTTTTCAGGGCTCGAGTTAATCCAATAACCTCAAACTAACGAAACAAACAATTATGTAAACGAAAAACCTTAGCTCCATTCCCTAATACCCAAAATTATTTAAAAACTGCAAGGTTTTATTGAAATTCAAATAAGTTACAGTTCTAAATATACCCACCAAACTCTGAAATCAACCAAATACTTAAGAATTCCAAACATGAAACCCAACATTCAAAGTTTAGCGGACTTCGGATCATAATGTTTGACGTTGAACACTATATGCAAATGCATTATTGCTTCGACGTTATTTGACATTGATATATATATATATATATGTAGGTATGTATTGGTCCAGATTGAATGTAACATCATGATTAGTTTTGGTTGTAAAGGAGTGTAGATCAGGGGATTGCCGAATTGTGAAGTTCAATTAATTGTTATGCTCTTGAGCCAACCAGTTCATTAAGCGTATAATTGAACGTAAGGCCCTACAAATGATGTTCCACTTCATAATTCAAGTTCTTGGATCATTAATTAGTCTTGTAACTAATCAAGTATCCCATACCCAATGACTAAGATCCATTTCTTTTGTCTTAAAAGCAATAATATAATTTAACGTACTTCTTTCTTATAAAAATTAGGTCAGATTTTTATCTCGTTATCGTCACTCCAACTAAAAAAAATTCAATTATCACGAGGCGTTCATCTTTTCGAAATACATTATGTATTGTTAACACTAAACCCAACTTGATTAATTGCCAATTAGGTTAATCTCTAATCTTACTAAATCAAATATTATAAATTAATCACTACCATAATATATCTCTGTAAAACGACAACCTCTACGTTTTCAGTAAAATTTGAATCCACGAACTTCATTTTTTAATCATTAGACTACGGTGATCATGATTAAAAGTAAAAACTCTTCGCGTATAATATTTCACAAGTAAAATTTTAGTTACATTTATATTACGAAAAAAACTTTGTTATTAGAATTGCTTTGAGAATAACACAAATGGGTTAATTAATAATTCAAATTTTTTTAAATATTTTTTTTAAATGAACGAAGAGCTTATAAATTAAAATTTAAAAGTTTTAAAATTTTGAAAATTGAATAAATTATAATACGTCAAAAAAATTAAAATTAACTTTTATTGCAAAATAATTTTTAATTATTGATACTCTTGACCGTCTCTATTTTTTTGGGAATAATATTAGAGTTTCGAATAATTTTTATATTTTAAAATTTAAATTTATTTATGATTTTATTGGACGTGAGAGAGAATTTAATAATAAATAAATAAAATATTATCCGTTAGAAAAAGGAATGAAAAAAATAAATTAATAAAGAAGGAACATGCGCGCGTGTTCTCCGGGTCAATAGAAATGGGTCTCAAAATACACCAACTTGGAATTACTTTTTAATTAAATATTTTTATAAATTTATAAAATATTATTCGTATACTTCACATTTTATTTTTTATACCAATTTCCACCTAAATTCAGAATAAACCAATAAATATTTATTAAAATTTTACTAATTTATATGTTTTTTTCAATATTTTTATTATTTTTTTAAGATAAAAATATTTCTATTCATTCAAAAAAAAAAACCTACAATATGCATATTTAAAATAAGAAAATTGTTTTTGGTAAAATTTTCTCCCTTCTTTTTTTTTTTTAAAAGTTCAAATTAATTTAATTAAAAAAATTAAATATTATTAAATATTTATTTTATAAAAATTACCCAATTTCGATTAAAAAATTTATTAAATTTTATTATTTTTAAATTATCCAAATTTGGTTGGCATGGTGACCTCAACTCAACGGTTTACTACTTAAATTTAATTAAATATTGAAAAAAGAAAAAAAAGAAATCATCATCTTCTTCTCCTCGACCTCCTAAACCCCAACTCCAAAAGCAAACCTATATATATATATATCTATATATAGATACATATATATATATATATTATGTCCTTCCCCAACTCCATAACGTGCGTATATACATATATATCTTTATGATGTTACCGCACATTCAAACCCATCAGCCAATCCCTACACGCTATTTAAGCTACGTGGCAAACGTGAATCCAATAACATTACTATGTGGATATACATATATATATATATATATATATGTATGCACATGCAACTATATGCATGTGTGTGTGTGTGTGTGTGTGTGTATATATATAGGTGTAGCTAATGGTTTTCGTAGAGTAATTTACATCCAAGAAAAGTTGCTTATACTGCATGGCGTAAAACCAACTACTAAAAACAAGTAATTAAAAGGAGAATAAAAAGAGACTAAATAACAAATACTAACTAAAACAGGCCTTACAGCGTTTTTGCTTTCCCTCTCCTCCCAACTTATTGTTTCGTGCATGCGTGTTTGGTGCATGCCTATATCTAACCCATATATATATATATATATATATATATATATATATAGTTATATTTATGTTTTCATGTAATTTACCTTTATTGGTTGGAGATCACATTATTATGAGCATGTATGTGTTATTAAGTAACAGTAGCTGTACATGTGCAGTCTCCTTAATTATAGTATAAAAAAGTTATTTATATAGACACATTCTATACGTACATTACTATGTATATATACATGTATATATACATATACAGAGAGAAAAACAGTAGTAGATAAAAGTAGAGAGATTATTACGTCTAAATCTCTGATATCTCCATGGAAGCCCCCTCCCCCATACCTTCATTCTGTCATCAAAGTCTAAGAGACACTTAACCTTTTCATCTTTCTCTTCAACCTTTTTCCCTATAAATACAATTTTCTCATCATTACTTATACTCCACTTCCCATTCCCAAACTATTTCTATACAGTCATCTATTATATTCCCACCCCCTCCCCGTTAATCATTACACAAACAGAATATTATATATTTTTCTCTATTTAATTTCTCATAAACCATATATGGCTGTTCTATATTATGATAATTATAATCGTACCCATCTTCTGATCCTCTCCTTTTCCATCCTGTTCTTCTCTTTTTCCTCACGTTTGGTCAACAGTGGTTTCCATGGCGAGCGTCGTCGCGAACGAGTTCATGGCTATCATTACGACGAGCTTAATAATTTCTCTGAAGATCAAGAAGGAGGGTTAACGCTGTTGTCTGGTGCAGGGTACGATCCTGAAGCTCACCCTTCATTTCTCAGCTCCATTAATGGCGATCGAGATGAAGAATTTACGGAGGCAGAACCCAGTGTCTTGAGCTTCAAAGGCATTGAGGATCTCCGAAGTGCTAAGCCCAGATCAGTTATTTTCAATGTTGATGATTTTGGAGCTGAAGGTGATGGAATTCATGATGATACGCAGGTACAAACTACACACATATATATACATACATACATATTATACATCCATTATTACATTCCTTAATACATACATGCATTCGTTCATACATCAATTACAGTACAGTAGAAATAATTAATATATAACAAAATACAATATAGTTTGAGTCATACGATTTTTTATAAAAGAATAAACATACAATATTATATTCATATATATCTTAATTATTATATAATAGAAATACTTTTTTTTTTTTCGTAATTAGTTCTAAAAGATTTAACTTACTAATTATTCGGATAATTAATTAAATTTTTTTTAATTGCGGTTTAATTAATTTCAGGTATTTGAGGAGGCTTGGGAGAAAGCATGTTCTTATAAAGGGCCAGCTCTTTTTCTAGTTCCCGAGCGAAGAACATATCTTATTGGGCCAATCAGATTTTTAGGTCCCTGCAAATCTAACCTTGTAATTCAGGTGAGACTAAATTATAATTAATATACACACATATATATATATATATATAAATCCAGATTTTAATTTTTTTTATTTAATTATTAATGAATTAAAGGTGAATATATATATATATATATATAAATTTTTTCAGATATCTGGAACAATATTAGCATCAGATAATCGTTCAGATTACAGAAAAGATCCCAGACACTGGATTGTAATTGACAGTGTCGATAATTTATTAGTCGAAGGTGGCGGAACCATCCATGGCAATGGCCAAATTTGGTGGCGAAATTCATGCAAAATTAATAAATCTCTCGTAAGTCGATATATAGTAATTATAAATTCATATTATAATAAAATTATATTATGAAAATTCAGTAATTATCATTTAATTTTTGTAATTTTTTTTTTTTTTTTTTTTGGGTTTCCTCAATATCTGCAGCCTTGCAAGGAAGCACCCACGGTATGTTTTTAATTTCTAATAATTATGAAATTATTATTTTATGAACAATAAAATGAAAGTTGATTAATCTCGGGATTAGTGGTAAATTAAGAATTAAGGAGTCTAATTAATTAATATTAATATAGTTTTTGGTAATTAACTTTTGTTTTTTTAGGCGGTCACTTTCTACAAGTGCAAAAATTTAATGGTGAGGAACGTGAAGGTGCAAGACGCACAGCAAATGCAAGTTTCCTTCGAAAAATGCAGTGAGGTCACAGCTTCAGATCTCACGGTCACGGCACCCGAGAAAAGCCCAAACACTGATGGAATTCACGTCACCAACACTCAAAATATCCTTATTACAAACACTTTTATCGGAACAGGTACGTACGTAATAATTAATTAGATTAATTTAATTAATCTAATTTATAAAACATAGAGTAAATTAATTAACGAATTAAAAATGGGTTTTTTCATTTTTTATTTTTAATTAATTTTATAAAATTAATTAATTTCTGTTTTGATTAAAAAAGGTGATGATTGTATTTCCATCGAAAGCGGGTCCCATAATGTACAAATTGAAGAATTAACCTGCGGACCGGGTCACGGAATCAGGTAATTTCCAACACACTGATTTAATTAATTCGTTTAATAATATAATCCAAAATTATAAAAGTTAATTAATTAATTTCCCTATTTATTTTTTTACTTATTAGTATTAATTTATCGTTAATCCAGCAGTATTGGGAGTTTAGGAGACAACAATTCAAAAGCTTTTGTCTCGTTCGTCACCGTTAACGGAGCTAAGCTCTCAGGAACTACTAACGGAGTTAGGATTAAAACATATCAGGTAATTAATTAATTGATTAACACCAGCTTAAACTTGTTCTTATGCTAATCAATCTGTTAATCACGTATTAGGGAGGGTCGGGGAGTGCAAGCAACATCAAGTTTCAAAACGTGGACATGGAGAACGTGAAAAATCCCATCATAATAGACCAAAACTACTGTGACCAAAAGAAGCCTTGTAAAAAACAGGTGAAATAACAATTTACCTCACGGTAACTTACATTTCCGCCATGTTTGGACGAAAGAGATTTAGGTTAAAAAAAAAAAATCGAGTTACGATCGGCGATTAATTTTGCAGAAATCAGCGGTGCAGGTGAAAGATGTACTGTACCAGAACATACAGGGAAATAGTGCTTCAGATGTGGCTATAGATTTTGACTGCAGTGAAAATTATCCATGCCTGGGGGTAAAACTGCAGAACGTGAGACTGCAAAGAGCGGATCGCGTTGACGAAGAAGCCAAAGCTATATGCAATCATGTTGAGTTGACGGAAACTGGAGTGGTTTTCCCACGTTGCCCAGATTATCATCTTAAACATGACGAGCTTTAGGGTTTGTTAATTATATAATTTGTAAATATATACATATAAACGTGTATAATTATATGCATGTCGTGACTGAGATCAGGTATACGTGTCGTAACTACGTCACTCGATTATATTTATCCGATATGAATAAAAGTTAAAAAGTTTGTATATTTTTATATATATTCTGCAGAACATTCTTAAAAGTCTGTTGGTAGGAAATTATTATTTTAATTTTTGAAGTAATATTTGTTATATTATAAATATGTGATTTTTTTATTTGAGGAAAAGTTTTTTATTAAAAATTATATTTTAAAATAATTTGGTGAGAATTTTTTTTTTTTGGTCCACGTAGTAAGATTCAGTTTAATTTGATTACTGTAATTCTATTAATACACTAATAAATTAATTTTATTGTAACGGCCCCGGAAATATTAAAAAGAAATGAGTATTTAAATATATCGAATGCGGAAGCGAGATCAAAATTTTAGTTAACATCCCTTACACGAAAAAACCAAAAAAACGTACTTAAAATATAAAAGATTAAACTAACTAAGAAAGAAACTCGAAAATAAAACTATGCGTATGACTACAGAGTCTCTAGGCATCCCCTTCGTCGTCCTCCTGCGGAACGGGCTCGGGAACCATGTCTTCCTGATCTGAAATGGTTAATTAAGGAGTGAGCTACACTAGCCCAGTAAGAACATCACGAT
>NW_019014600.1:386007-430273 GCF_000150535.2 Carica papaya
TTAAAAGTAAATTATCTGAGTTTCGAAGTGTAAACATTGGATGAAATGACGGCCAAAATAAAGACAATTTATATGAATATAATATTTACATGAAAGTTAAAAGCCTATTTGTAAGATGTCAGTGTATCTTGGGTTGCTCTTTCTGACCCAGATGAAAATCTTTGAATTTCTTTTCCCAATTTGTTCTTTCTCATATTTATATATACGTACATATATATTATATCACATGTTATGTTCAGTGTCCCCATTTGCAAGAATAATAAATTGAAAATATTTACATAATTTTTTAATTTGAAAACATATATATATATATATATATAATTGATATGTTATCACATATATATCAATAATTCTACATATAAAAAATTATTTACCGGATTTATGATTGTGAAATTGTTGTAGCTATCAATTGTAAGGAATTCAATTCTTATAAGTATATGTTTAATATTTTTTTAGATATAAAAGAATAAAAAAAAGTGCAAATATATGAAATACAAGAGACTATTTATGTATTACACATTGTAGACCAGAAGACTCCAGGAAAATCTTCTCGTATGATTCTCAGGAGATCTGTATGAAGGTGCTGCATGTAATGTGATTCAAAGGGCCAAGAAAATGTTTGATTAGCCAAGTGGTCAGCACAACGATTCTCCTCACAATAGACGTGTTGTATCTTAACAATTTAATCTTTCATAAACTAAATTTTAATAGCAAGAATTAGGTGGGATATAACATTGATGGGAATCTGCTCCCTATTGAAAACTCTATTTAAAACTTGGACAACCGAACACTATCCATCTTTAAAATCACATGACATGATCTCAAGTTCTAAGTTAGCTCAAGACCATCCAGAGCCCCCTAAAACTTAGCCTGTAGGATGAAACATGTGATGATGTTCCTGATGTGACCCCCGAGTAACTGACTGTTGCTGTCTCGGCCAATGACATCAGTGCAAGCCGTATCAGTGCTCCTACGGAGAGCCCAATCTGTATTGATCTTGATTCAATTCTGGAGCGACGGTATCCAAATGATAAATTTTTCCTTTTTCCAGGCGTGATGAACATATATAGTAGACTTAATGGTAGATGCTTGAAAAGTATACTTTGTTATTTTAACTTCTCCAGATTGAAAGAGCTACCCCCCAAAAACGAAAGCATTCCATGATTTTCAGAGTAGCCAACAGGTGATGCCAAACATAATCTTTTAATTCCTGAAGAACGAGCCCCAACTATACTTATTCTATAAGTTAGCAGAGAGTTAGTCATCGAAGTGTGTATTGAAGAATGTAGGACTGGCCGTCTGTGGGATGATCTTCTGCCAAAGACTCTTCACCTAGCGACACTCCCTCAGTACATGGTTGAGGTCTTTGATACCAAGACCATAGATCGTGCAACCTGGATCATTCGCCATGTGTCTGCAGACCCACTTCTCACTCGTAAGTAGGCCTTTCTACAAGACCAACTAGAGAAAATTACGAATGTGTTGAACGCTTGACCATTTCCACGTTAAGTCTCATTTATTATCTGTAAAAAGAGAAGAGATATCAGTAATCATATTATCAGCAGATTTAACCGAAAACTTACCATCAGACAATAAGCCCCATTACAGAGCATCCGCCCTCATATCATTATGCGGGATGCTAACAACACTGAGTTGAAGGAGAACACTAGTCTCCTGCAGAAGATTTCAATCCCACTAACCAATCGGAGTCACCAGGTCTTTAACTCTTTTGGACCCATGGGAATCAACAGTAGGTTGAAAGGCAAGGAGGTTGAGAGGACCACATCCCCCCAGCAAGTTATCCTCCCATAACCTCAGTCTAGTACCATCACCAACATTCCAAGCCAATTCATAGTTCAACTCATCCCAAAGACCATTCAGTTTCCTCCACACATAGTAACAGGTACTCAGATTAACGGGAGGCCTGTACGGGTAATCCCACTTATATTAATGACATAGGATTTTGATCTACCAGCTTGGTCATAATGACAAAGTCCACCTTCATGAGGAAAACTTTGTTGAAGACTCCGAGTACTTTGTCAAACTTAATTTTTAATTTCATATTTTATAAATCCTCTAAAATTTTAGAATTTATTATTGATTTTTAAAATATACTGAAAGTCTTAAGGATGCCGTATTCTAAAATCCCGATAATATGATTGAATAAATTCTTCTCTATCTATTACGGGTCAGGACCTCTTCTCATTCCCTTCATTCAAACTTCCATCTGTATTTTTGTAATTATTACGTAAGTTATTAAGTAATTATAAGATATTAAATAATCTACATAATCCAGCTACAAAGTTATTATTATTATTATTATTATTAATTTTTACAGTCTTTGGAACTTACCCAAATTTGTCACATTTGGTTATTTACTTGTCCCTTGGGTGCATGAGAAGTTCAATGCCCTCTTGTCTCTGTATTTGTTATTTTGTCAGTTTGCGGGAAGCAGTAGCGGTAAATGTAAATGGTAAATTTTAGATTGTAAATGGCAGGTAAATTTATCAGTGAAAAATTACTTGACCAATCAAAACCTTTTTATGCTGTCCCCCAACAGTTCGTTTGTCTTCTTATTTTTAATTATATTGATTAAATTATGTTAATATTACAATTTAATAATTTAATGATTAATATTATTACTTGCAATTTTTAGATTTATCTAAATAATATTTTATACTGGTTTTTATTTAAAAGAAATTATAAATATTTTTTGGTGAAGACAAAAAATGTAAAGGATTTAAAACGCAACGTATTGCATGTTCAAATGGGCCAGGCCTACCGCTCATTGGACTGATTTAGTCACGGGCTCGGGTCATACCCGTAACCGGCCCAGTTTAGCACCGTCATTTTTTCTTTTTCTTTTTTTTTTTTTTCGTTGGAAAATTAGTCAATAAGAAGTAAAACAAGAAAAAAATGTGGTGATTTGCAGGGAGGAGACTGGCTTCTCCGACGACGTCCGGATTTTCGATTCCGCGGTTTCATGAAGCTTCAGCTGGATTCGCGGAAATCGGAATCCGAAGTCTCCGGCATACGTCTCCGGAATCTCGCAGCAAAAACCCGGGAATTTAAACCCTAGTTTTTTTAAAAATTACTTTTTAAGAAGTATATTGAATTTTCTGTTTGTACGAAAGGAAATTGATTCCGGATGGGAACACCAGAATTTCCAGATCTAGGTAAACATTGCTCCGTTGAAGATTGTAAGCAGATCGATTTCCTGCCCTTCATTTGCGATCGCTGCCGCCAGGTGCCGTTTCTCTCATTCTCTAGCAAAATGTATATTTATCCATTACTGTTGTAAATTTGCGCCTGTGTAGAGCTACGGAAAAGCTTTCAGAGCTTCTTAGTGTTGTTTTTTCTTCCCTTTCTGGCATTTTTGTGGTTGATGATTTGTCTTTTGGCTGATAAAAAAGGGTAGGATTTGCTAACGCGTTACGTCCTTTCGTTGAGGTAAGAGGAAGATGTATA
Organism: Carica papaya; assembly: GCF_000150535.2. The sequence continues at coordinate 389,476 of NW_019014600.1, forward strand.
CAGCCCTTCCTGATAAAATCAATTTGACTTAGTTATATTTGTTGTTCTTTGTTGGAAGGACAAGCAGTTGACGTGCTAGTTTAAGGTTGGTTGAATACATGTTGATACCTGTTCTACTCTGTTTCCCGCTCCTTCAGCTCAAATCAAAATCCATAATTTTGGTTGTCGTGGTGCAATTCTCACTGCTTGATAATCAATGGGAACTTTAACTGCAATTATTTAGAATTTTTATGATGGGTAACATTGGTCTTCTTGTTTGTTACCTTGGTGGGTGATTTTTGCTCGTGCTGGCTGATGATCAGTGCCGCCTGTTACTTTCTAGCTGGTTTTTTCTTAAATGTTATATAGTCATGTAGTAGTCCTATCCGCCTAGAAAGATTCATTCGATAAAGAGAATGCGAGTAGGCAGGAGATCAATAGACACAGAAAGAGAAGACCAAAAGAAGCAGAAGGCACTCAGTTATTTATGTGAAATAAAGAAGCAGCAGGTTACGAAGGAAAGATGAATTAAGCGATCATCGAGATCTTTACAAAAAAGAAAAGCATTACAAGAAATTCAAAGCCATGAACAAGAGTATTTGCTGAGAAGTAGACCTAAGCGATCTATTTTCTGCTGGGATTCGAGCTGTGTTTTTCTGTTTTTGTTTTGGTACTAAGTAGTCCCACCTATATGAATATCTTGTTAATATGATTTTTGGTGGTGATGTTGCCAAGATTAATGTGTCTGATGCTTGTTTGTATGCTTCTGTTATTACCCCTTCTTTTTTCTTGGTGTCTTTATAATATATACAAGCTTCTATGTATGAATACTCCTTTAGATAAGAGTATCTTGTGGTTTCTTCTCCAACAGGACCATCATTTGTTGCCGATGTTTTATCATTTCCTTCTTTTGGTCCTCTTAATGGGTGTTTTTAATTGCTCAAGCACTCAATGAACACTGGATATGAAAAATTTTCACAGGTTTATTGCTTGGAGCACCGAAGTTACTTTAAGCATAATTGTCCAAAAGCTGATAGAGGAGATGTTACTGTTGTCATTTGTCCACTTTGTGCGAAAGGAGTCCGCCTAAATCCGGATGAAGACCCTAACATCACTTGGGAGGCACATGTTAATACCGAATGTGATCCTTCTAATTATGACAAGGTCACAAAGAAGAAAAAATGCCCTGTTCCTGGCTGCAGGGAGGTTCTAACATTCTCTAATACAATCAAGTGCAGGGACTGCACTTTAGATCACTGTTTGAAGCATCGGTTTGGACCTGACCACAAATGCCCTGGACCTAAGAAACCTGATGCGGGTTTTGCCTTCATGTCTCTTCTAAGCAGGAGTAGGAAAGAAGAGTCAAAAACCTACCAAGCTCCTGCCACATCTTCGTCTAAGTGGACTTCAACCTTTCTGAGTGCAGCGTCAACTGTTCGAGCATCTGCTGAAGCAAGTATGGCAAAATTGAGTAGTGAAATCAGCCAAAAATTGCAGATTGCAAGGGATGGGGTTGTTCAGGGCAACAACAGCAACGGGAATGGTGGAGCCGTGAAAATGGAGACCTGTCCTCAATGTGGTGCGAAGTTTTTGTCGGTTGCTGCTCTAGTTGACCATGTTGAGAAAGTCCACGAAAGGAACAGCAAGCAAGGCAGAGCCAAGGTCACCATTGATGTTTGTCCCAAGTGCAGCAGAGGGTTTCGCGATCCGGTGGCTCTTGTGGAGCATGTTGAAAGGGATCACGGCGGTACTTCAATAGCTTGAAAAAGGTTTGTCTGTCTAACATCTTTGTTGCAGACTCACTCCACCTCGATTCTTGATGTTTTCAACTGTATGATACAAACACTTATTGCAGAAAAATAAAAAAAAAAGAACCAGAAGAAATCATTCGTCATGGCTCTTTTTATTAAATTCTTCATCAAGGAAAATTGAGTACGAGTCTTGACAAACCTCCTTGTGAATTACACAGTTGCTTGAATGAGACTTTCTTTTGGTAGAAAATTATAAAAGACTTTTTTTTTTCTAAAATACAACTGGATTCATCGAAGCACAAAAACTTTGACGTAGCTGGCGCAGGTTTGGTATCCGGCGGCAACCTTCTTTGAATTTCTTTTGGGTTACAACAGTTTATGATCACCGTACTGTATCTAATACAGTACTAGGTATTATAATACTGTTCATAACTGTAATAACTTAAAATTTTGTATTGGGAAAAAATTTGAATTTGACCAGCAAAATTTGGGTGACTGATTTGATTATTGACGTAGTTAAGCTTTTCAGTTCTGTAAAGTGGATAGTTTATTCTTTAATCAAACCTGTGTAATAATTTTTAGATGATTTAATTTATTAATATATTAATAAAATAAAATAAATTTATTATTTTTTAATAAAAAAAAATTATATTATTTTTTTATTTTTTAAAAAAATGTATAATGATTATTAAATTTTTTTATTATTTTAATAAAATGATGCAAACTTCAACTTTTAATTATAATAATTAATAATTCTTTAATTAAATAATTGAATCGTAAAAAAGTGAGTCCAAATTGGATTAATTTTATGATTAATTATTTGAATTGTTATGTTATGAATTTTTATTAAAAAATTATACTATCATGAGTATTAAATAAATTACGAGTATATTATTATTGTTGTATGATTTATTAATTGGATCGTCAGTAATAATGAATTTTAAAATTAAATAATATTATTTTTAAAAAAGTAATAAATTAATTAAAAAATTAATTTTATAATATTTCTTATTAGTAGCACTTAAAGGTATTTTCATATTGATATACAATTAAATAAAAAATAAAAATTATATCTCTAATTTAGGAAATTATATAATTAAAAACAATTTTCATTTATTTTTAAAATAATGCTGCGGTAATAATTTTTTCAGAAAATTTTATTTATAAACCAATAAAAAAATATTAAATTTATAATTTTTATTTACACGAATTAATTACTTAATTAATAATTACAAGTAGTTTTAAAATATTAATTAATTTATTTATTTGTAAAAGAAAATTAACTTAAAGAAAAAAAAAAAAAAAAAAAGAAGAATCGGCAGCGAAAGGAGTTAAAAAAAGAAAAAAACACGTCGTGGATTTGCACCAATCCCAGACTGAGTATATGATTAGTGGGGCCCGCGTAAATACCCGTTGCGTAGGTGTAAAGTTATTATCACCAACGGCAGGCTTCCAGCCGGATATGAAGGAGGAGGAGGACATAATAATCCCATTTTCATTTTCATAGTCATATCCTCTTCCAGAAAAACACGTTCGTTTCTGAAAATCCCCGAAGAGAGAGAAGGGAGTCAAAGAGACGAACAAACAACGCAGTGGAGGAAAATTCTTTGACGGCCGGGAAAATGCAGGAAAATCTGTTCGTGTTTTGTGCAGCGTAGAGAAATTCGCAGACTCAGGGCCCTTCCTTGTGATGATTCCGGTTAACCTTTTCTTTGAATCTCTCTTTTTTGTTTTTCCCTTCTTTTGTCTTCAGATAAAGTTTTATAGCATTTGATCTCGAAGCTCGAACGTAGTTTTTTGTTCCAATTTTTTTTTTTGATTGTTGTAGGGGACGCTTTCCTGTAAATTATCGACGACATTGACTCTTTAGTTATGATTTCTTGATTACAGTTTGAAGATTCATATATCCTTTTTTTAAATGTTTTTCCTATTGGTAGCTGAATTTTGGTATTTTCAATGCAACTTTTGGATTGTTATTTCTTGGAAAAATGGAACTCTTCGGAATTTGATTAAGGTTGAATGCTTTCAAGGAGGATTTGTTTTTTTCCCCCCCTATAATTTTAAATCCTTTATTTCTGAAGAAGCTTTATTGTTTTTAAGCCATTTAGGTTTCTGTTTGGTTTTAGGTGTTTGGTTTAGAGATTAAAGTGATCGTGCAATTTCCGATTGCAGATTGGTCATTGAGCTTTGAGCAGTATCCATTTGTTGCCAAGCCTTTCTTTCCCTTCTCGGCACTGAAAGTTTTTTCACTTTCACCTGTTTAGAAGGGAAAGAAGGTGTAAATTTTGAAAGCAATTGAAGTTTTCATTGCTCATCCGTGTCTAATCTGACTAAAAAAAATGAGTACAATCTCGGGCATGGTTTCAAGGCAAGTAATGCCGGCATGCGGTAGCCTTTGTTTCTTTTGCCCTGCAATGCGGTCAAGGTCTAGACAACCCGTCAAAAGGTACAAGAAGCTCATTGCTGATATTTTTCCTCGAAATCAGGTTGGTATACATTTTTCAAGTGTCCTGCAATTTAAATTTTCTACCTCTGTCTGCTAAAAATATTGTGAACTCATTTTGCTCACTGCTAACCAAGCATGCCTGCTTTATTGATTAATTTTTTATTGGATATGAACTAACACAAGGATGATATAACTCATGGCTATACTATTGCTGTCTGCTTAGTGCCACTGCACCTTTTCTTCTTATTTGTGTTCTTCTAATTAATTATAGGCTTGCAGTTATGTTAAGAGTAACATTGCAGATCATAATGGATGTGTCTGGTTATGTCATTCACCTATTAGTATAATAGGGTAACTTTTAATGGAAATCTAGTTTTTTGGTGGTGCACTTAATTGTATACCAAATATACCAGTTATTAGTGTTAGTAGCAGCTGTAATATTTTAATGATTTCTTCTTTTTCTGGTCTTCAGTCAAATGTTCACCTTCATTTAATTTTAGATATATAAATATGTACATACTGAACTAGCAATTGTATTCTAATCAAGTTTGATTTTTAGGAAGTTTTCTTTGTTCGCATTGAAGTCTCCTAAATCTTAATTGTGTTGTAGCATTGTCAATTGAGTTACTTTCTGTACTATCCTATTTATGAATCAGAGTTCTTGCCTCTTTCATGATCTTCTGAAATTTGGTTGTTTATGTTCTCATAGGAGGAAGGGCCAAATGATCGGAAGATTGGAAAACTTTGTGAATATGCTGTTAGAAATCCTTTGCGGTTACCCAAGGTACAATATTTGTATTTGCAAGCCTCAAAATTTTTATTTGCTTATTTCTTTTCTACAAAATTTTCTTTGCTATTGGTGTTGCATAACCCCTAGTCTTTTTTCCCCTCAAAAAGATTAATAGTAGTCAATAATATCCCTAGGATGTAATGAGCCATGATGTGTTTCTTTGCATGTGTTTCAGTAGCTCATAGGATGTTGCTGCTTTATTTTTCCTTTCCTTTATGTGTTCCTTTGGGGGGATCTCTTATTCTCCAGTTTTTTCAATGTTTTTCTTTTTTTCCCAACAAAATTTCTTCTTTTATAAAAAAAATCTGCTGCTGTGCTGATTGAATAGCTGTTATTAAAAATTATTGTCCAAGAATTACTTTGCATCTTCCAATAAATTCTGGCTGGAATTATGGGAATCTACTGTTTTATGTAATAGCTTTTGAAATTATTTTTGAAGAGTTACCTTGCATCTTCTAATGGTTTTAAGCTAGGCTTGTTGGACTTCCTTTTATCTTTTACTGAATAATGTGCTCTGCACTTTTTTTCTTTTTTCTTTCTTTTCTCTGAATTTCCATTTTAGTATGACTATTCTTTCTGGACCTACGGGTTACAATTTTGACAAATACTCATTGTTTAATCTTTTAAAATTAGGTTACCCTAGTTTGTAAATGATCGCAATCTTGCTAAGCAAGCCTTCTTCCTGCATCAATCTTTCACAAGGAGCCATCTAAAGATGACACAAGAAAATTTTCTTGAAGTTTGCTCAACTAGTATTTGTCCTTTTCTTGTGTTTTTCTTTTTGATATGATATCTTCTTTTAAAAAAATAAAAGATATTTTCATATCATTCATTGAAACATTCACCTCCCTTGGAGTTTTATATTTTGTGTTGACCTTATTATTTAGGATAATTCTGATTGTACCATTTTGAGGATACAGTTCTTTTGTTTTCTTTTTTATTTATTTTTTTTATAGTTTTAGAATTGCTGTTCTGTTAATTAAATAATTGAGTTTCCTATCAGATCACAACTTCTCTCGAGCAAAGGTGTTACAAGGAATTAAGAAATGAGAACTTTCAATCTGCAAAGATCGTCATGTGCATTTACAGGAAACTATTGGTATCCTGCAAGGATCAAATGTGAGTTAATCCTTTTCCTATAGTATAGTTTATAGTTTCTTCACGTGTTGTATCTGCTTGTTTTCACTGCTTAACTTCAAAGCTATTCTACCTGATGCTGGATATGGGATATGTATTGTGGTATCTCAAATTGATTGACCTACTAATTATAGGTTTAAGCTTAGATTTTCCATGCAGAGGGCTGTGCACACCCATATCGCTTTTCTTATTTATTCTAAGTAAATTAGTTATAGCAACTGGCATTAGTTTCTCTTTGTCACTTAGGAGATCTTTATTTGCTCCCTTGGCTCCATAGCCCCTGGCCAAGTGTGCTGTATATTTGTTCAATTCAATATAATTGTATCTCCAAAATTGTCTTAGTGCTAACCTTCAAGCTTAAATATCAATATGTCTGAGTAGCATATCAAATTTTCATAAATTCGTAACAGAAATTGTAAATTAGAAGTTAGTATTAGCACCTTATGAATGTTGGGATGTTGGGTATTGTTTTCTTTTTTTTTTTTCTTTTTTTTTTTTAATTTGGCTCTTTCTTTGGTGACAACAAAACCATGATCTTTATTTCACAGGCCTTTATTTGCTAATAGCTTGCTAAGCATTATTCAGACTCTCTTGGATTTAACTAGAGAAGATGACATGCGTATTATTGGGTGTGAGATTCTGTTTGACTTCGTAAATAACCAGGTTGATGCTCTTTTCTTTCTCTATTTTGAAATCTTATGTGTTATTAATTAAATGAAGTATCTTCAGCATAGCCGCCCAAAAAAGATAATAACAAAAAGAAAGAAGTATGTTCGTATTTGAACTCATCAGCTTGCTGCATGTTGCAGGAGGGTGGGACTTACATGTTTAACTTGGAAGGCTTTGTTCCAAAACTATGTCAATTAGCTCAGGAAATTGGGGATGATGGAAGGGCATTGAGTTTACGTTCAGCTGGGCTGCAAGCACTTTCTGCTATGGTATTTGTCTCATTTTTCTGCAATTGTTTTTCAGATGTTGTGATTATGTTTCCCTTAGGTTGGCTTGCTGAAAAAGAAAGAAAGAATTGTGACTTTTAATATTTTATAGAAGAAAAACAAAAATATTCTCTGAGTTAAAGAAATATTATTACAAAAAGAGCATAAATAACTTTATATATTTTTTTAAAAAGCATAAATAACTTAATGATAAGATATCCTCCTAAAATAATGAAAATAGAAAAAGGGGGCAAACTTCCAAGGAAAAATAAGTGCTCAATGTATTTAGAAAAAAGCAAAAAGCAAGAATATTATGAACAAAGTACCAAAGATGTGCCACCCCATGCACAACTTGAGGTGTTGAAAATTAAATCAAGTCCTTAAGCTTTGCTTGAATGTTTTGAATTGACAACAAAACTAATGTTACAGCTCTTTATCACCTGTTTGTTGTGGGGGTCTCTGTATTGTGAGCTTATAAACATTTTTCAATGACAACGGACATAGCTTATGACTTCTTTCCACAAAGCAATACAAATATTTTTTCCAGTATGGGCTTGTGCACGTGTATGTGTGTGTATATTCTAATGTCCTCTGCATTGTCATTTTGTTCTGCAGGTCTGGTTTATGGGTGAACACTCTCATATTTCGGTAGAGTTTGATAATGTAAGTAGATCTGGACACCCTCATTTGTGTGTGTACTGTCATCTGTCGTGATCTTTGTCTGCTTTGCATTGAGACTTGTCAGAGGAGCTTATCTAGGGATACCCTTTCCCTGTGGGCTGGGTTTTGTGGCTACAGCATAATGTCGTGATCTTTGATTTCCATTCATTTTGGATAGGTTTTGTGAGAATCTCCTGTTTGTGCACTAAGGGGCATGTTCTTTTGGAGGTTCCCTTTGTCAAATATGCAAATGAAGTCTGTAGTTTTCCTTCTTTTCTCTTTTGTTTTGTTTTCAGTTTGATTGGAGGATCCCTTTTCTTTTGAGCGAAGATTGCAGAATACCTTATTCTCCCTCCTTTTTACTCTATTTCTTAAAAACCTGGGTTTATGCCTATAGGACCTGTTGTTATGGAAAATGATATGTAAAGCTATGGTGAAGTGACTATAATTCATTGGCAACTGAAGAATTAATGCCATTTAAGTATCTTCTAACCAGATATTTCTTACATGATTCAACAGGTTGTTTCGGTGGTCTTAGAAAATTATGGAGGTCAGAAGACAATTCCAGATAATGTTGTTAATGACAATAACCGGTGGGTGGAAGCAGTACGCAAAAATGAAGGTTATATATCATGTCCCGCAGATACTCCAATAAGGGTTCCTTCTTGGAGGGAAGTTGTGAATGACAAAGGCGAAATAAATGTGACAATGTGATGGCATAAAACTTCTCAAAGTGAATTCCAAATTTTAATTTTGTTTTTAGCTTTGCCTGCTAATAATTTTTTTCCTTTTGAACAGGGAAGATGCCCAGAACCCTTGCTTTTGGTCGAGAGTTTGCCTGCATAACATGGTCAGGCTGGGAAAGGAGGTTACAACTATGAGGCGTGTTCTAGAATCTTTGTTTCGTTATTTCGACAATGAGAATTTATGGTCTCCTGAACGTGGACTTGCTTTCCCAGTTTTAAAGGATATGCAGTTTCTAATGGATAATTCTGGTATTCATGCAATTCTAAAATTTCTAATAGCTTCTGGCTTTTTCTTTTGTAAAATCTTAATTCTTTCTCTGCTAAATCTTTAGTGTACTTGACTTACAATTTCCTTTTCTCTTTCCGTGTCTTGTAGGGCAAAACACACATTTATTACTGTCCATATTGATTAAGCATCTCGATCATAAAAATGTCCTTAAACAACCAGCCATGCAGCTTGATATTATAGAGGTTACCACTTCACTCACTCAACATGCAAAGGTTGAACATTCTTTAGCAATAATTGGCGCCATTAGCGACATCATAAGGCACCTGCGAAAGAGTATACATTGCTCCCTTGATGATGCAAATCTGGGTGCTGATATAATAAAATGGAATAGAAGTTTCCGAGAAGCCGTTGATAAATGCCTTGTACAACTGTCTGACAAGGTGAGATTTTCTCGTCTACATATTACTTTATACCTTATTTCCTGCCCAAAGGAACTTAGGGGCGTGTCTCCTCACGTAAAGAAGTGAGATTAAATGACCTTACTTGATTTGGGGAAAAAATGTGTACATAATTTTTTAATTAAACGTCCTGATATTTTCAAAACTTTGGCCTTATTGGTCATAATAAATGGTGATTTTAATAGCATCGGTCACAGTAAATAATAATAGATTTTAATAGCATTGGTCACAGTAAATAATAATATTGACCTCACAGCCATACTGAAATATGGATTTGACCCATAATAGTTCAATAATTTTGATCTCACTGGTTATCATTTTTGTTTGTATTATACTGGCACTATTTTTTCAAAAATAAATTATATTGGCACTACTGATAGAATATTGTAGTTCAGTTCCAGTGAGAACTAGAGATAACATAGTTCCTCAACAAGATGAAAAGAAAAACTAGAGATAACACAAATTCTGATGCTTTCTTTTGATTTCAAGTCGTCTTCGTGTATCAACTAAATTTGATGGTTTTAAAGTCTAATTTTCTGCCATCAGCTCCTTTCTCTTATTATGAGAGATACAATGCTGACTGCCATCTCTTAATAGGTTGGAGATGCAGGCCCAATTCTTGACGTTATGGCTATGATGTTGGAGAATATTTCTACTATTACCGTAATAGCCAGAACAACAATTGCTGCTGTTTATCGTACGGCTCAACTTGTAGCCTCTATACCGAATTCATCATATCAAAACAAGGCAAGAAATCCCAATTCTTTATGTTTTATCCTTTCATCTCTTTTGTGCTGTTGAATAAATTATATCTATACTAATGGCGCACTAGAGTTTCTCCTTCTTCGCAGGCATTTCCCGAGACTTTATTTCATCAGTTGCTCCCAGCTATGGTCCATCCAGATCATGAAACGCGAGTTGGAGCTCACCGCATTTTTTCTGTGGTTCTTGTGCCTTCTTCAGTTTGTCCTCAGCCTTCATCTGTTGGTACCGAGCTAAAAAAGGGCTTGGGCCTTCCCCGGACTGTCTCAAGAACTGTCTCTGTCTTTTCTTCCTCAGCGGCTCTTTTTGAGAAGTTAAGAAAGGATAAACTTTCCTCCAGAGAAAATGCTAACCAACTCAGAAAAGAAAGTGTTACTATTGAGGAGGAGCCAGTAACAAGTAACAGTGGAATGCTTAGTAGATTGAAATCATCTTATAGTCGAGTATATAGTGCCAAAAATCTTCCTCTAACATCAATAACGGAGGGAAATTCTGAGAACAATAAGGAACCGGTAAGTCTTTGAAATGTCATTACTGCTAGAAAAGACACTATTATGGGGATTGCTTGTTAGATAAGATATCTTGTGGTTGGCCTACATATTTCAAACTGGTTTGGGTGACAAGGTCAAGCTCAACTTTGTGGTTAATTTTATTTTCTGAGTTTTCTAGCTTTAGTTCTGGACATGAAGCATGCTTCTTTTAGCTGAATACTGTAAGGACGTTAGATCTCTGATAACTGAAGAACAGCAAGCTTTTATTCAGACAACCCAAAACATTTGGACCACAGCATATTTTGATTAGCTTATTATACTTTAGGTCCTACAATATGACTTGATCTGCAGGATTGCCACATGTGGCACTGAGTGATTTAAATGAATAATCCTTTAATTACTTGTTGAAAGTTTAACACTAGGTTTGTGAATCAATCTAAATGTGTTGTATTGATTCGTTAATCCTCAGGAGGCTAATTCCTTAAGGTTGAGTAGCCACCAGATAACTCTTTTGTTTTCATCAATATGGGCACAATCCATCTCTCCTGCAAATTCACCTGAGAACTATGAAGCTATTGCTCACACTTACAGCCTTGTATTGCTGTTTTCTCTGGCCAAGGTAACCAATAGAATAATTTATCTAATTGCAGCATTACAGTGTATAATACCACATTTATAGTGTCTATATCATGGTATTTTTCATGTGTGTTTGTAACAGATAGTAGGTTCTTTCTACCAGCATGAAGAATTTATCTGATAGTACTTTCTATGACTCGTTTTTTTTGCAATCCTGGAGTAGTTTTATTACAATCATGTCTCTAAATGGTTATTTGGTAATAGAATAAGCACTCTTTCCAAACTTATTTGTGTCAAGCCCAAGGTCATAGATCTTAGTAGCTTTCTGCTGCATGTACAGTGTGATATACTATGCTTTTTACTGCACGTCTGACATTACACCATTTTGGAATACATAAAACCTGTAAATTTATCATTTCCATAGCCATTTAATTTTATGGAATTTCTCGAAAGTTTGTAATGCTGCAGATTAGACTTCTTTTACTTAGATGTTCTATTTGCTTTAATCTGTTGACCTCTGAGCCATTAATTGAATTTGTGCAAACTTTGTAAAAGAATTTTAAATTTTGGTAAGGCCAAATCACAGTTCTTAACTTGCTTTCTGAAGCAATTCAAATCTTTTGAGAAGCTGTTCTAGTTTGTCTGATTTATCTATATTTTGTGGTGCTTCAAAACTTGGACTCATATTGGTTGTCTTATTGAAATGAGGTCTCATTTCTTTCAATCCTCTCTCAATTATTTATCATCCCTTGCAGAATTCAAGTCATGAGGCTCTCATTAGAAGTTTCCAGTTGGCACTTTCCCTGCGAGATATTTCTCTTATTGAAGGAGGTGAGCTCCCAAAGCAACGATTCTATGTAATCTGTAACTTCCCATTGAACTCTAATGTTTTTCTACCTCTTCTTCTATTCTTAAAACCAGAGATTTTAGTCTTACATGTTTTATATCAATTGAGAGAGAAGGGAATTATTATATTACCTCTTATTTACTCAAATACCAACAAGTAGAAGCGAAATTAGGGAGGATTTCTTTATAGAAAAGGGAATATTATCCAGGGCAAGAAAAGATAAAGTATGATGTTTGATGATAAGGTATCCTCCTAGATCCTTCTAGTAGAAGAGCTCCAGGTATAGTTACAACTGAAACCCAGCAAATTAGGGAAGATTTTGATAGGAAAAGGAATATTATTGAGAGCAAGAAAAGGTAAAGTACATTATTGGACGATAAGGTATCCTCCTGGAGCCTTATAATAAAAGAAATCAAGTATGGTTACAACTGAACCCAACAAAATATTATATTATTGCTTCCCAATTTCTATGTAGCACTTAAATTTTACTGCTCCATTCTAGCAGTAACGTCCATACGCCCACATGCAAGACGCCCTTCTGTAGAATTATAGCTTCTTGTCGCACCCTCTCTCTATACAAATTTGAACATATGAAACAATCCAGAGGAGGGACAGCTCGCATCAAGCCAAACATATCAAATACTTTGTTCAAAATTTCCAAGCTACTTCAGATTGAAAAAATAAATGATTGAGTATCCTCTTTCCTGCAGACATAACACAAAGATGTCATAAAAGCCATGTAGACTTGTAAATCTGCAATTATTCTATGGTTCTGTACTTGGTAAGAATAGTGGTCGAAGCAAATATCTTAAGTTTAGAAGGCATTTAGCTTTTTAAAATGCATTGGCAAAACGAGTGTGATAGCAATCATAGAAGGATTTACATGTCTACAATATCGAGGACTCTAAGGTCCAGATCCTGCTACCTGACTGCTGGGAATAATGAAAAGTTTCTACCAAACTTGACAGATTTAACATACAATGGGTCTCCTGATCGTTAGACTTACAAAAAATGGGGGTTCCAAGACAATCTTTTTTGTGTGACAAACAGAATAGAAAATAAGGGTATTGTGGCTTGAGCGAATATTAGAAAGACGAGGAAAACAAGTGGCTAACGGGCCATCATTATTCTAAATACTCTCCCAGAAGGACATGCAATGGGAGGTGACCTCCCATGGGCTTTTTGTGGGTAAAGAAGTTACCTGCTGCAGCATCCCATCCATTCCTGCAACTTGCATAAATACTTTTGATCACTTCGTGCCATAAAGAACTAGGATTTTGGCGGAATATGCCAAGCTATTTTCAGCCAATAGAGACAAATTCTTGGATGCTAGATCCCAATCTCCAAACCACCATTAGTTTTTGACTGTCAACACACTTCCTGATTTACTAAATGAGAGAACAGATCTCCTTTCCATTAGTGAAGCTTTTAGACACTTTTGGCAAAGAGAGGACGATAAGTTATAAAATGTAATTACTGATGATCTTCTTTCTCTTGGAAGATAATCAAAATGGTTTTAGGTTAAACTGAGTTAATTGATGGGTAGTTGTTTGGATTCATGGGCAAAACTGGCAATGGCATGTAGTCACAAATCAGCTTTCTCTGATTTTAATTATATGGCCTTTTTTTGGTCCATCCTTGCATCTCCAAGCAATTTTACTTAGCCAAAACTGCCTTGAAACAAGGAAGCATCAACATAGTTGTTTTCAACTAAAGTAGAATTAGGTCACTAGGTTGCTTATGTTGAATTTGTGAATATCCAAGCTCTAGGAATTTGGATAAGCAGTCTTTTCTGAGAAGTCTGTTTTATAACTTTGGTTTTTGAAATAAAAAGTCTAAACAGTTAAATCAACGACACCTAGGGTTGCCGCCCATTTATAGAATATTTACAAATCTATTAGAATATCTATTATATTCTAAAAATCCTCCATCCTATATATGTCATATCCTAAAATCAAAGAGTCAAAATAATAAAACCATCTATTCTTAATTTTAGATATCTCTTCTTCAATCACCTCAAAAGCCCTACTATTCTTCTTTCCGCACCATCCAAAAAATAGTTGATGGATTCTTATTTCAAAAAACTACTATAGTGTTTTTGTAGGAACATAACTAACCTCATTGAATAAGCACTCCTGTCCGCTCCAATCTCATGATAAAGCCATTACTTTGGTCATCATCTGAGAAACTATTCACTGGTGTTCTTATCTACGGCAGCTAAGACACCTAAAATTAAATCTCTTATTGTGGCAGCATTGCCAGAAGTTCCCCAGCCCAGTGTTTGATATTAGTTTGGACATTTGAGCTTCATCATAAACAGAGAGCAAATCTGGAAGAATGACCACCACCCAAACAATTCTTCACTAGATAACTGGATCTTTCCATTCTTAGCCTTTGTTCTCAAATGCAAAGGAGCTTGTCCAATGAAATGGCATCGCCTCAATTCATATGGGGTGTGATTGGATGTCATTCTAGAACAAGATATTGATTTTTTTTAAAGAACTGAATACTAGTGAACCTTGATTGTCAACATCCTCTTGGCTTTCCTCATATGAAGATACAATACAAGGACTCCTAATTATTAACTGAGATAAGATTTTTGTATTCAACATCATCTGAGTACCTTAATAGTTAGAACCACAAAATAAGTCAACTGCTACAATTGTTTTATATGTAACCAGAAACCAACTTTGAAATACTTTGAGAAACAATTGTATTCTCTTTAATTGCAGGACCACTCCCACCATCACGTCGAAGATCACTCTATATGTTGGCAACTTCCATGATTCTCTTTTCATCAACAGCCTTCAATATTCTCCCTCTTATTGATTGTGTCAGGGATGCTGTTGCAGGAAAACAGGTAGATCACTCATGCTGAAAATCAAGCTCATGAAGATACTGCTTGGTGTCTTGGATGCAGTACTTAATTTTGTGTTTAATGTGATAGATAAATCTTAGAACCAAAATGTTTTAAGCTCCCTCTCTTGATATGTTCGAATCAGGTTGATCCATTTCTACACTTGGTTGAAGATCACAAGTTACAGGCTGTGAAGTCAGACCAGATCCGAAATATTTATGGATCAAAAGAAGATGATAGTTTGGCCCTGGAAACTCTTTCAAACATAGAGATAACTGAGGATCAAACTAGGGAATCTTTTGCTACTGAGATTGTGAAAAGCTTGGAAAATTTGTCAGATGTAAAACTTTTCTCCATATAGCTTCCTAATTAAGAAATCTATATTTAGTTAACACTAATATCTGCTAGGTCTTTTATGCAGTCTGAATTGTCCACCACGCAGGAGCAGCTGCTCAATGAATTCTTACCTGATGATGTGTGTCCCCTGGGAACCCAGATGTTTATTGATGATCCACATAAGATTTATCATGTTGGTCCCAAAAATAGTAGAACTTCCAAGGATGTAATTACCTGTCATAGTTTCCAACCTTCTTATCGAATGTCTCGGATCTCAGATTTAAATGACTTTGCTGTTGTGCAGGAAATTCCACTTTTTTCAATGGATGATGATGCTTTTGCTGATCAGTCGGAGAGTCAAGTCAAAACGAGTCCAGAGTTGACCTTGGAACTCCCCCAACTTTTGAGTGTCAACCAGCTTCTAGAATCAGTATGTCAGATATCTAAATTCTCTTTTTTTGCCTGATCAAGTAAAAGGCTAAATTATTTATTTCATCCGCCATGTTTATATGATAAACCAAGTTAACAGGAAGTATTGATTGTTTTGGTTCTTCAAATGGGAATTAGAATACAAAGTGCTACTTGTCCTGTGACAATTGTTTGAAGTGCTATGCACGATATACATTTGTTTGAATTGCTTCATGTGCATGATATTGCATATGTTTAAAATATAACATATATATTTTGTTGTACAAGCAAGATTTTAATTCATTATGAACTAAAAATACTTTTGGATGAAAAAGCTAATAAAAGCCACTAGACTAGGGTTAAAAAGTAAAATATCTTTTCTAGTTCAATTTCATAGCTCAATTTAATGCTTATCTTCCTATTCCCAGTTGCAGTAATCCATTTTTGATATTGTTTGTTCCTTTCTGAAAGCCATTAGAAGAAGATTGGCATTTCTGGCGAGTCTGATTTGTATTGGCTTATAATGTGACAATAGCTGGTATGGAGATGACAGTAAATAGGCAACTATTGATTGCATTCTATGCATTCCCAGGTCCTGGAGACGGCTCATCAAGTTGGAAGACTTTCTGTGTCAACAGCCACTGATGTGCCGTACAAAGAAATGGCACATCACTGTGAGGCACTCCTAAAGGGGAAGCAACAGAAGATGTCCTATTTGATGTCTGCCCAAATAAGACAGGACAGTGAGTCAAAGGGCATGGTGTTTCATTCTCATTTTGACACAGGTCCATATAGGGTAATTCCTCAATCCAAACTCAAATGATCTTGTTGTTCATGCCGCCCTCCATAATCAAATTCTTAGATACAAAAGCCTGAACAACAAAGATGAGGCTCAAGCATTCATGTCCTCAATATTCTTCTATCTGAAAAGCAAGATCTATGATCTGATATTTTTTTCCAAATGTAGGTTGGAAATCCTTTCCTTGACCAAAATGTTGCAGCCGGTTCGTGCAAGCCAGCAGTCTCTGCTGTGCCGCTGCAATGTGCAACTGAGTACCAAAGTCATTCCCAAGGCTTCAGGTTACCAGCATCAAGTCCATATGATAACTTTTTAAAAGCTGCTGGTTGTTGATCCTACATAATCATGTGAGCTGGAGATGAAACTACCAGCATCTAGTCAGATCAGGGATATAAAGCTCAAAAAGGCTTCTTACCCACAGAGATCCAATGTTATTATACACCATGCATTTGTTTCTTTTCGTAAGCAGGAGCCAGGAAGAGAGACCAACCAGTTTGCGATCTAGATCAGTTAATTAGTTCCTTTTTGTGCCTTCAATTCTTTCATTCTTCATATCCCCGGATTTTTTGACGCGGCAGTAGGGGGAGATCTTTTGATTTGCTGCTTCTTCTCTTTCCCTAGTTATCTCTTCTTTTGGCATTATAAAAGAGAGGTCTATTTATTATTGTTATTTTCATCATCTTAGGGTCAATGTATATAAAGGACTCTGCTGTTGATTATAATATGAGAGAGTGCAATCTTTAATCTGGATTGCTGTTACCTTTTTATTGGTTCTTAAAACTTATCCTTCTGTTGTTATTTTTTATCTTTTTGTTTACTTCGTGGCTGTAGGATTTGTACATAAGAGGTTATAAATTCTTGAATAGTGAATAAGCTGTTTTTTCTATTTTTTTTTTTAGGGTAAATTCCTGAAAAGTTTATAAGATTCTGATAAAACAATTTTACTAAGAGGACTTTTGAGTACAAGAATAATATCATTGAGGGCATATATTCTACTTCACCCTTTTTTTTTTCAATAAACTATGTATAAAGTACGTAAAATTTCAGTTTTATTACAATTAGATTTAAACTTAAGAAAAATAATATGAAATTTGTATTACAGAATTAAGTAGCACTAATGTCTTTTAATAAAAAAATTAGAACAATATTCTTGTCTTTCCATCGTTTGTTTGGAAATGACAAGAGGAAAAAAAATTTATACATATATAATTTGTAAAGAAAGGGGATCGATCAAAGATTGAATAAGGTAAAAGAGAAAAATGGCAGGCTACGAGACGGGGTGCAACTGTGTGTGCGCGCGCGAAGACATTAGATGACTTGAATCCAGAGCAAAGACATAATGATTCTCTTATTTAGAGGTCAACGTACTGATCTAATAGTAGCAAGAGAGATTGAAATTCTTGTTTGGTATAAAACATACACTGAAGCAGATAAGTTAGGATGCACAGGGATAACAATGTGGTTTTTCCTTTCCTTTCCTTTCTCTGTTCTTTAATTACCCGGATGGCACTACACCATTGGGTAATCCAACAAACACAAACATGTGACCTTCGAAAAATGAACAACATTCTTCTGAACCAATCCATTCAATGATTAAAAAATCATATCGAACAAATAAAAGATGATTTATCTAGTTATTGGTTGAGAAGAAAGTTATTCAGGGCTTCTTCTACTAAATCAGGGTATAAAAGAATTAATTGGCTCTTACCTAATTATTGGATGAAGGATTCACCTTGAACCCATCGAGATAAAAGTCAGGGACATGTGCAATCTTGGGCCAGTCTTGGCCTCCAAAGGGAGGACGGCATCTGCTGCTTAACTCAGGGCATAGAAGAATGATGAACTCCTTAAGAGAAGACAAGTTTTGCATCCCTGCAGGCAGAGACTTCAATTTCGGGCAATCCGAAAGTTGAAGCTTTTGAAGAGATGAGAGATTTTGCAGCTCATCTGGCAGAGCCATTAGTTCTGGACAAGAGACAATGGCCAACTCCCGTAAAGTGTTAGCAGAACCTTGCAGAAGCCATGGAGGGAATGATTTCAACTCTGGCAATGCTTGAATCGCTAAAGTCCTTAAGCTTAAGAGACCACAATTTCCAGTACTCCCATCTTTGCCTTCCTCCCTTGTCAAATCAAGAGCGAGTTTGGCACAGTTGGAGACCACTAGCACCTCTAATACCCTCAAGTATTTCATGCTGCAGGGCAGTGACGTTAGGGATGGGCATCCATCAATAACCAATTCGCGAAGGTTTTCAAGACGATCTACCCCTTTAAACAAGTTTTTTAGATTGAAACAGGAAAAGATCTGCAAACTTCGAAGTGAACTTAAGCATTCTATCCCATTCTCTGCTGGCAAAAGCATCTGCTGTGTGGTAATCACCAAACTTCGAATGCTGACCAGGTTTCCCATATTATCAGGCAACGTTTTGAGTCGCAGACACATCCCGAGGTCAAGACTCTGCAAACTCTGAAGCCTACATATAGATGCAGGGATTCCCTTGAGTCTCCTATTTCCGTTGATGTTGAGATATCTCATATGTTTAAGGGTACCGATGGCGTTTGGCAACTTTTCAAAAGAGGAACCAAATAACACTAGAAGCCGCAGATGCTGAAACCTGGATATGCACATCTCTAAAACAGATTTGGTAGCAAGCAGTACTACACGATTCTGCCTTGCCTTTGCATCTGAGGGAAACAAATGCATGGAGCGAACATTTCTCATTTTCTTCAGGGATTCTGGAGGTTGTTGGCTGATCATATTAGGGGTTAAATGGAGAGACAAATGTCGAACATTTCCAGAAACATTTTCGGCCATGGAGCTTACCCTTAAGTGCTCGCTCTGTGCCACTTGTCGTACAAGGTCATGAATGGCATCTGGCATCCGAAGGGAAAGAGAGGAAGAAAGGTAGAAATTGCCAATATAAATGAATGATCGGAACACCAGTTCCTTCAAATATTGCATACCCATGTCTTCCAACTCTTTATGATCATCATTTGACGGTACAAGAATGAGATCATTAGCCATCCAAGAATGGATCAGAAAATAACTACTGAATGTATCTCCTTTTGGAATAATTGAACAAAAAGCTAAGCAAGGTTTTAAACAAGACGGTAAGAGAGAAAAACTTAATTTCAATGCTGCTCCAATCTCATTTTCCTTACGCTCTTCATTCCATATCTTACTCTCTCTTACGAACAACCAATCACTCTCATTAGTTGTTTTATAAAGGGAGCATCCTAAGCTTCTTACGAAAAGTGGAACTCCCCTGCATTTTTTTACAATTTCTTCCCCAATTTCTACAAGATTTGGATGCGATTCCTCTTGCCCTTTATCAAAAGCACATTTTTTAAACAGGGACAGACATTCATCGGGAGAAAGACCTTGTAAGTAGAATGGTGAAACAGTGCCCATTAGTGAGGCAACTTCTCGGCTACGAGTGGTGATGATTATCTTACTTCCTCTACCACCACCCATTAACAATTGTTTCAACTCATTCCACTTTGCAG
The DNA here is from genome assembly GCF_000150535.2 of Carica papaya. Next base: position 409,187 of record NW_019014600.1, read on the forward strand.
GATGGTGATCCCGCACATCATCAAGGATGAGCAGAAATCTCTTACCTGTCAGCAATATTTTCAAACGAGTTTGCAATTGCTTGATATCTAAATAATCACAATATTCACCAGTCATAGATATAATCATATATTTGATAATTGTTGTTAGATCAAAGTCATCCGACACGTTCACCATCATCCTTCTTTCAAAGTGGACAACTACCCGTTGATCCGTGAATACAATTTGTGCCAGAGTACTTTTCCCAAGACCCCCAATTCCAACTATGGGAAGAACAGCCACATGTTCTTGATCATCATCTAAGCAAGTCAAATGCTTTAGTACAATCTCCTCTCTATCATTAACTCTACCAATAATACCAGAGGCTTGCACAAGGGAGTCACTAATCTCCCTTTCTTTGTGCACAAAAGGCCTATCATGGAGTTCTTTCACAAGATCAAATGCACCCATCTGGGCTGCAATCACATCTAATCTTTTTCTCAGCTTCTTAACCTTACAACTAGTTTTGACACAAAATGCTATTGGTTTTGAAGGGAGTAAGACGTAGAAATGACATACCTTTTGTTGAGTCCTCTCACGGTTCGCAACTTGCTTCTGTAAAATTTCTACCTCTATATCATCGAGAACATCTTCAATTTCATAGAGAATGACTTTAAGCTGCTCTAGCCAGGTGATCAGCTTGATATTTCGTGTTTGCCTCTCATCAGCATCCAAGAGCAGTGCTTGAATGCTGATCAAAGTGCTCCGAAGCTTTTGGAGATCATCTTTGTAACCCCATGCCAAGAGGATATCTCTGTGAGATAGGGACTGCAGCTTTTGTAAAACTCTATAAGCAATACTGAAAGAAAATCCAGCCATGTTATGAGGGAACTTAGAGTTGGTTGGGTTATTTGTGTTTAAACTATTGTTGGAAAGCATATATGAAGTGATTATATAATAACTAGGATGCCATTTGTTTTCCTCAAGAATGCAACAATTAGTGGTGGTCTAAATGACAAGTCAAGCATAGATTCTTTTCATCTTGAGATAGGGGAAAGAAAGAACATAAGAAGATGAGGGTGCTAAACCAATATAGGAATATTTCATCCAACATGGCTATTTCTATACAATGATCCTTTTAGTAACTTTAAGTTTCTATCCTTCTCCATATATAGATCTTGAAGATAAAACATGACTAAATTTCATTCAATAATTATGGTGTGTTAAAGTGCTTGCATTGCTTGATAGCATAAATTCTTTCCAGGCTGTTCAATTTTTTTATTAATTCTTATCGCCTAATATTATTTGATTAGGTCATAATCATTGTCTATGAAGCAAGCAACATTTTCTGTTTGGCAAACTTTTTCTTTTCTCAGAGAAGAAAGAGAATATTAGATATATATATATATATATATATAAGAACATATGGATTCACATATGCACAAACACAATAAGCAACTTACCCTCCACCTTGTGAAGGAGCTTACGGGTTCAAGTTCTACAACCGCAGGCCTAAGTCTTGCTTAAGATATTTACTTTTTGATGTCTAAGATTTGACCAAACATACACCTATACCAAATATACTTAGGATGGCAAATGGCAAGTTCATGGCAGATTTCACCATACCTAAGCTTGTCCCTGCACCAAATCTGGGGTGGGTTTATAATTTTTTTTTCTTTTTTGGACCATATCGGGTTTGCAGGTTATACGATCCATACACAACTTGGTTATTATATTATATTATATTATATTATATTATATTAATATTAATATTGATATATTTATTTTTCCATGTATCTATATACATATTTATATATATACATATATTTATGAACAATATTTACCAGGTCGGGTTCAGCGGATTTTGACAAGTCAAATCTGAACCTGCTCAGGCCCGAGCTCAAATGGGACCTGCCATTTAACAATTTCTCTGAAGGTCAACCGCATATTAAATCAGCATTAAGTAATATTTCATTAAAAAAGAAAAAGCAAACGCCTACATCCAAGTGTGTATACACACACACACACACGTATATGTACATCTACACATATATAAGGAGAGACACGCAAACAAATACACTGAACTCATACCCTACAAACACAAACCAAAACCAATGATCAACTCGAATTATCCATCGAGCAGTCAAAATTACTTCAGTTACATTTATTTAAACCAGCCTACAAAAGCAGAATTCCCAACTAAGCCGACGCCTAAAATTAGTAAACAAGTAAAAATAACACTAATAGAAGTATTTAAGAACGAAGCTATGCATCTTTGCAAGATTCAGAGCGACGCTAAACACTGTAACTTGTAACAAAGACCATATGCACCAAAAACCAATAAATTGAAATGGCAAGCCAACCAGTAGACTTATTGAGGATGTTGTTTTGCAATGAATTCGTATTTCGTCGGCACTGTCAATTTGAAATAACAGAGACTCATTTCCCAAGAATGAAGCAAAATAGCGAAGATTTATATAACTTATTAGCGATAATCCCAAGCAACTGAATGGGATAACGGATGAGAACGAAGAGAAAAACAAAGCATCAAGCAACTTGTAACAAAGACCATATGCACCAAAAACCAATAAATTGAAATGGCAAGCCAACCAGTAGACTTATTGAGGATGTTGTTTTGCAATGAATTCGTATTTCGTCGGCACTGTCAATTTGAAATAACAGAGACTCATTTCCCAAGAATGAAGCAAAATAGCGAAGATTTATATAACTTATTAGCGATAATCCCAAGCAACTGAATGGGATAACGGATGAGCACGAAGAGAAAAACAAAGCATCAAGCAGGAACAAGTCACCAATTCTAACGAAATAGGTCATTGATTCGTCGAGTATACCTGGCAGACGAATTGATGTCGACGGCCAAGTGAAGGTTATCAGAGGATTCCTTGACATCTTCTGCGCCAGTTTCGGTCAAAGTGATGATTTACATATTGATCTGCTGAAGGAACACTGTAGCTGCGGCGAAGTGCCGCTTTCCCACGAACTAAGAAAGCACGACGCCGAGCAACTAGGCAGGCTGTAGTCCAGTTTTCTTATTTGAAATGCCTCATTTCTTTTTAAATATATATATATATATATGTAATATGAATTCTATAATTTATTTACAAAATTCATATTTATTTAATTTAACAAAAAATATATTTAAAATAATAAAAATTAAGTTAATACAATATTAATTTTTATATGACTGGATTAATTATTAAAAATAAAGGGGATAAATTAAAATAAAAATTTTATTTTCACTAGCAGCCAAGGGGAAATCCCTCTACCCTGCACCCTGCACAGGGCACCGGAGACGAAGAAGTCTTCCCTGCGCAGAAAAGTAGGGGCAAGGATTGGATGTTTTCTCCGTCCATTGACGATTACGATGACAAGGAATGTGATTTCCGACTGTGCTGTCGCCGAGTTGCTGGTTTTGTGACTGTGAGCGAGCGGAGGATACGAGAGTTGTTGTTGTTTGTAGCAGGAAATCAAATAGGAAGAGAAGAATCTCTCGGAGAAAGAGGAAGAAGAAACACAAAATGATCTATACTTAGCTACACTTTGCAAATGAATGTTATTTTAACAGCTTACGGTAATTTTTTGTTTGAACTGATTGGAGCTCAACTGTTCGATATAATTCCTAGGAGATTCAGTTTCTGTAGCAGAGTTTGATTTTGCTGTTTTGGCTCTTTTAATTGGTAAGTGCCGAAACTCTTTTGTGAAAAAATAACATGAGGTGGCAATCCAGATTTTATAAAATTTGGTGCTGTTCTTTCTGGAGATAAGGACTATTTTTCCCCCCGATTTTTGATCGATCTATATATTGTCTTCTACTTATTCGTTTGTTCTTGGTCACTTGTAAGTTCACTTGAAAAGTTCAAGTTGCTGGGTTGTGCAACATTAAATATATTACTTTTAAGCTGTCTTTACAATGTTCCATTGATGATTAAAGACATTCTTGAACTAGCAAATAAGGGAAGGATATACACTTGACTTGTCACATTCTAGGCTTTGGCTAAAAAAGAGAAAGGAATAACCAAAGACAGAAAATAGTTCGCTTACTTTTGTTTCTGAGGCAGAATATTATACCTGATGATAGTGCTAAGTAACCTAACTCATGCAAAGCTAGTCCTTAAATTTCTCTCAAGAATAAGTACTTTACTTGTGCTTAGTTGCTTCAGAATGTCAAATATATGTTAATATAGTTGGCAAAAACACAATCCTTTTGTGCTATATAATACAGCACACAGTCATCCAACCTCCACACTTCATTGTCCAAAATATCAATTATAAGCAAGATTGTTATCCACCTAGTTGATAACAAAAATGGCTGCATTTGTTTTCAGTGCTGCTAACAAAGTGTTGCAGGAGCTTGGAGACCTGGCTTATGAGGAGGTCCGGATAGCATATGGTGTCAAAACTGAACTAGAAAAGCTTCGAAGCACTATGGGCACTGTCCAATTAGTCCTTAAAGATGCCGAGAAGAAGCAAGCCAGTGATGAAAATATCAGACATTGGCTAAAGCAACTCAAAGACATCTTCTACGACATTGAAGACGTGGTTGATGAATTTGCAGCAGAGACACTACGTGCTCAAGTTGTCAATCAAGAAAGCATAACCCAAAAGGTACGCCACTTTTTTTCTGCCTCAAATCCACTAGCATTCCGCTTTAGAATGAGTCATAGAATTAAGGATGTTAGGGAGAAGCTCGATGAGATTGCAGCCCAGAAGGTTAGATTTCATGAACTCGTTGAGCAAGGAATTGATGACAAGTCCCTCATGCATAAGGAAAGGTACAGAGACACCACCTACTCGTATGTGCAAACTTCTAATGTTATCGGAAGAGATGAGGACAGGAAGAAAATTAGAAAAACCTTGATCGGTTTTAATAACCTCACTGCTAGAAATGTCTCTGTTGTCCCCATAGTTGGGATTGGAGGCCTAGGAAAAACATCACTAACAAAGTTGGTGTACAATGATGAACAAGTAGTCAAGCACTTTCCGTGTAGAATGTGGGTGTGTGTGTCTCAGAATTTTGTTGTCAGCAATGTGCTCAAAGACATGATTAAATCTGCAACAGGGGAGGACTGTGATAAGTTTAATATGGAACAGTTGCACAAGTGTTTGCGAGATGCTTTGTTAGGTAAGCGGTTCATACTGGTGTTAGATGACGTTTGGAGTGATGATCGTCAAACATGGATGGATTTGATGGGTTTGTTAGAGGTTGGTGATAGTGGAAGCAAGGTCATAGTGACCACACGCAGTCCACAGGTTGCCAATGTAATGGGAGGCACTAACAATGTCTCAACACATGACTTAAAAGGCCTTTCCCCTAAGGAATCCATGTCATTGTTTGTGCAGTGGGCATTTGGAGATCCTAAAGCTGCTAAAAGACACCCCGAGCTCTTGGAAATTGGTGACGAAATTGTTACAAAATGTAAAGGGGTCCCTCTTGCAGTGAGAACTGTAGGGAGCCTACTTTACTCCAAGAGAGATAAGCGTGACTGGTTATTGATAAAAAACAATGGAATATGGGAATTAGAACAGAGTGAAAACGATATCTTACCAGCATTGAGATTGAGCTATGATGAGATGCCATCTCATTTGAAACGGTGTTTTGTTTATTGTTCTATTTTTCCCAAACGCTTTGAATTTGACAGTGAGGATCTAATTCAATTCTGGATGGCACATAATCTGATTCGTTCTCCAAACAAGGATCAAGATTTGGAAGACGTAGGCGAGCAATATGTTAAAGAGTTGTGGATGAGATCGTTTTTTGAAGATTTTCGTGATAGAGGTTACTACTATACATTTTCTATGCATGACCTCATTCATGATCTCTGCTTGTCTATGGCTCAAAATGATTGCAGCATTGTCTACAGTGCGGCACAAGAGGTTGACGAAAGTGTTCGACATTTGTCATTTACAGAATTTGAACTGCCCAATGGCCAGCAAGTTCCGAAGTGTTTGAGCATGTTAAGGAATGTGCGCACAATTACTTTTCCAGAAGTAGATATCCTCTTCCAAAGTCTGGATAATCAATCATTTGTAGATGCATGCATACCTAGATTCAAGTACCTGAGATTCCTAGATTTAAGTAACTCTTCTTTTGAAGTGTTACCAAGTTCTATCAGTAAGCTGATACATTTGAGATATTTTGATATATCTGTGAATCAACGGATTGAGAAACTCCCTAAAGCTGTTTCCAAGCTGCAAAGCCTGCAGACTTTTCGATTTTCAGGTTGTTCAGAGCTTGTAAAGTTGCCAGATGGTATGCGGAACTTGATCAGCCTTAGGCATTTGACGCTAACCACACAAGAGGAGCATCTGACAGACTCTGGAGTAGGAAACATCACTTCTCTACGGAGTTTGGTACTTGCAGCATGTGAGAATCTGGAAAATTTATCGATATGCACCTCTTAGTGAACCTTCGATCATTGTCTATCGTTCTCTGTCCAAGTTTAGAAGCTTTACCACGCCGTATCTTGGGCCTGCCTGCATTAGAGACTTTGGTCATCCAATACTGCAACAGGCTTAATCTTGATTTTCCAGAGGAATCAGTGGGGCCATCAAGACTTCGGACCCTGAAGCTCGGAGGTTTGCCAGAGTTGTTGGCATTGCCACTCTGGATTCAAGCATCTGCAACTACTCTGCGATATATAAAGATTGAAGGCTCCTACAACTTGACAGAACTGCCCGTGTGGACGAAAGATCTGTCATCACTCAACACACTTAAGCTTCAAGCTTGCCCAGAATTGAAGTCTCTCCCCGAGGGAATGAAGCAACTCACTTCTCTCAACGAGCTGTCGATCTCATCCTGCATTGGCCTTAGTGCGAGATGCTACAAGGGAGGAGCAGACTGGGAGAAAATTGCTCATGTTCCTGTGGTCAAGCTTGATGGGATCACTTACAATTCAAGCAAATAATAGTGTAAGTATCATTTTTAATCCTTCACTCATATTTCTCACTTGTGCCAATATAACAACTCTTAATCTTTTTCTCAACCATTGCAGGTCTCGTTGAACTCGAGTTATGTTGAACAGGCTTACTTTTTATCTTCTATTTATTTGATTGATTTATGAAAGCTAACTCGGATGGCTATATATATATAATATCTATGATTGTAATTTTCTACATCTATACCTTCATGTTGTATTCAAGATTCTATATTGTGGAGATAAAACAGCGTGAATTTCCAATAGTTGATACACGTGTTTGAAATAATAATTAGATAAATATGTCAGTATATAATATTTTACAATATTAAATATATTTCTTTTATAACTGATAAAAAAAAATTGACGGCAGGAAAAATAAATTTTTACAAATTTTTTTGGAAGTGTATATTTATATAACAAAAAATAATATTATTTTCTTATAATAATAACGTGTAAATCTATTTCTTTAATTTATAAATTAATTAAATGTTTTAATTTAAATATAAAATAAAAATAAAAAATCAGAAATTTAATTACAATAATTAAAGCATTAATGGTGAAATTGAAAATTTGAGTAAAAAAAAATTAAAACCTTAATGATGAAATGCGAAAGTTGCAGAAGGGTTTCCCGCCATTAATTCCTCCCTCCACTGAAGCAGCAAGAGATCAGCTATCGCCACTGATGATGTCTCTTCTGGTAACGTGCATCTTGCTTATGACTTGAAGCCATTCGATTGGAATCTTGGAGAAATTGAAATGTCAAAGCTCTTAATTCTCTGCGTGGGTGGTAAATCAGGGTTTGACAGATCGAGGGTTATCAGGCGAGTCGGGTCATCTCCAGCTTAATTCAGGTTCTTGCAAACAAGCCGATATCTTTGTACAGATTATTACTTTAATAAATGATGCTTTCTTTTATATACACGCACGCGAGATTCCACGCATACACAGATATATCAAGCATGGAGAAACAGAGATTTTTACTCCACAAGTCTGCCATGGCTTTCGTTATTTAAATCGTGTTTGGGGATTATTTAATGCACGTTGCTTTCCTAAAAATTGAATGATGAGTTAAGATTGTGAGTGGCGTCATAGAACAGGGGACTATTCGACGATCAGTATCCTGCAAAATAGTATACTTCTTATGTAGTTTTTAAAAGTGGAAAATTTATAATACAACAAATTTCATAGGCAAAAACATAATTTGCCCATCGTTTTTTTTGGTTGGTATTCTAGAACAGAAACAAAAAGAAAAAAAAAAGAACGAGAATTATGGAAAATAAAACAGAATGAAAACAACCAGCAAAAAGTAAATAAAATAACACAGATTTCTGCTAATATTAGTTTTCTTGTTTCTTTTAGGTATTTTAAAGTGATAGATCAATGTATTTTGAATGTTAACGGTATTATATGATGAAGTGATGAAAAATATTAATAGAATCTTTTGAAAAGTAGATAGTAATGCCCTGTGTAATAACTTATAAATTATGGTGTTTTTTGTTCAGTTTTAAAATATTAGATGGTTTCTGTATGATACAGCAAATCTTAGGGGACAGAGTGTATATTAGCTTAGAAATTAGGTTGTTTTTTGTTCAGTTTTGAAAAGTTTGGTGGTTTCTGTATGATACAGCAAACTTTGGGGGAGGGGGAGGGGAGGGAATGTAATATGTTCATAAATGATTCCTGTTGAGAATGGCCTTGCAAGAATTTGATTGTCATATTTATCTCAAAAAAAGAATTTGATTGTCATATCCCACCCTTAACATAATATACATTTAGCTTGCCATTTCAATCCATTGGTTTTTACTGCTTGTGATCTTTGTTAGAAGTTACAGTGTTTAGCCTGGCCTTGATTCTTGCAGGTAGCCATGTCTTGGTCCCTGGATAATGCCATGTGCGTTCCTTCTTACTTGTTTACTTATTCTAGACATGGGTTTAATTGGGAATTCTGTTTGTCTAGTAATGTGTAACTAAATGTAAAAGCGATATGAAACTTGTTTATTGGATCTTCTATATTGGAACTGATGTTTGGTACGATCTCAATCTCACCATGCTTAAATGTGTTCTGGACTGTTACGTGGTATGGCTTATTCATATTTGCCCATATACATGTGTATACATACACACATATCATATAAATAAAACACATATATACGTATTTATCATATTTTTAATGCTAAATGCTTGAATCAGGTTAGTGTATTTTGTTAGTTCATATTTTATGTGGGAGGGCAGAATCACTTTTTGCAACTCCTGTTTGCTGGGTTGATGTTTCTGTTGGAACCATTTGCTTGACAATGAAAAAGATACTTGAGTTCAGAAGGGACAAAGAGTCTAACGTGTGTTTAGAACATCATTCCTCTGCAGACATGCTGACTGCATTAGGCAATACAAATTAATCAAAGAGTATGAAGCTGCCAGTAATTATCTAAGATACTTTTCATCATGTGTTATATTATTAAGAAGATAAATTATATAAAAATACTTTATAACTCGCTAATTGTTGGATATATGCGAAAATACTTCACTCAAAAGTAATATGTATGTATTTTTTCCTTTTAATATCCTTTACTTTCTACTTTTTTAAAAGGAAAGAATATATGCTTGACTTGACTTTCAGACAACTGTTAGTTGATTTATGCCTGAGGAAAAGTCACTGGAATCTTAGCTATTCAATTATGAATCTAATACTGCTCATATATATACCTTCAGACATTGATAATTCAAAATTAACCCTCTGTTCTGTTTATCTAAAGTACTAGTACCTCAATCAATTTCACATATTGTGCCGGTTTTATTGCCCTTTCTATATACATAACATGGTTGGATATACTATGGGAATTGCTGATAAAGTTTTAAACAAGTTGGGGTCCCTCTCTTTTAAAGATATCAGCTTGGCATGGGCTTTCAGCAGTGATCTCCAAAAGCTCAGAAGCACATTGACAAGCATCAAATCCATGCTCTTGGATGCTGATGAGAAGCAAGCAAGAAACAGCGAGCTCAGCACGTGGCTGGGCCAGCTTAAAGTCATTCTTTATGAGATGGAAGATTTTCTGGATGATTTGGAGCTGGAAGTTTTGCAGAAGCAAGTAGCTAATCGGGAAGGAACTAAAGAAAAGGTATACCATCTCAAACTCTTCCCATCATCAAACTGGTTAGCATCTTGTGTCAAAATGTGGTCTAAGGTCAAGAAGTTAGGAAAAAGACTAGATGAGATTGCAGCCCAGAAACCTGCATTTGATTTTGTCGAGCAACTCGATATGCCTTTTGTGCACAAGGATAGGGAGATTCATCACTCCTATTTGCAAGTCTCTGACATTGTTGGAAGAGACAATGATAAGGAGAATATTATACAACAGTTGATGTGCTTAGATGATGAAGAATTTTTGCATGTTCTTCCAATAGTTGGAACCAGTGGTCTTGGGAAAACTATATTGGCAGAAATGGTGTTCTTTGATGAGTGGTTTGCTATGCAATTTGAAATAAAGATAATGATGCCAGTGCCTGAGGATTTTGATCTACGTAAAATGATCAAATATATGATTAGATATTCAACTGGTGAAATTTGTGATGATTTAGATATCGAGCAATTGCAAACTCATTTGAAGATGCTTCTGAGTGCTAGGAGATTTCTGCTCATCCTTGAGGATGTGCAAAATCACCATCTTGCAAAGTGGAACAAGTTGAAACAGTTGTTGATGAATGGTGGTAGAGGAAGTAAGATAATTATTACTACACGTAGAGAACAAGTTGCCCAATCTGTGGGCACTGTTTCACCATACCACTTACAAGGTCTTTCAGATGATGAATGTTTGTCCATGTTTAAAAAATGTGCTTTTGAGGAAGGGCAAGAGGAAAAATATCCAAACCTTGTAAAAATTGGTGAACAGATTGTTAAGAAGTGTAGAGGGATCCCATTCTCTGTTAGATGCTTAGGATGCTCACTTTATAAATGTACTAATGAGCGTGACTGGTTGTTTGTGAGGGATAGTGAGATATGGAATCAACAAAGTAAGGAAGATGGGATTGAACCAGCATTGAATTTAAGTTTTTCTCTCTTGCCTTCTTGCTTAAAGCCTTGTTTGGCATTTTGTTCAGTGTTTGAAAAGGGACATTTAATCTCTAGTGCTTCTTTGATCAACTTTTGGATGGCTAATAATCTTATACTTATATCATCGGATGGTAGTAAGGGATTGGGAGAGACAGGCATGCAATATTTGAAGGAGCTGATATTTAGATCATTCATTTGTTTCCATGACAATATGCCCTTTCCTTTTTTATTTTCTGTAAGGATGCCAAATGGCATTCACGATCTTGTGAGACAAGTAGCAGCCACTGAGCATTCAAGAATAAGCTCCACTATGCAAAATGTTTCTGAAAATGTTAGGCATTTGTCACTTTCTTCCAGCATTGACATGTCTAGCGAACAACTTTCCGAATTCTTAAAGAAATCGAAAAGTGTGAGTTCCATTTTTCTGTTCCCAGATGAAAAGTCACGGGAGCAGCATTCACCGCTTGTCGGCAAATCCATTCTAGATATTTGCGTATCCAGGTTTTTGTATCTTCGGGTGTTTTCTTTAGTGGACTCAAATTTTGAAGAGATACCAAACTCAATTAGTATGCTTAAGCATTTAAGGTATGTAAATCTGACGTTTAATCGGAAACTCAGGGAAATCCCAGCATCAATGTGCAGGCTCAAAAGTTTGCAAACTCTTAACCTGAATCACTGTTTGGGACTTAAAAGGTTGCCTGCTAACATGGGAAGCCTGTTTAATCTCCAAACCTTGGTAATAACAACGCAAGAGAGGTGTTTACCCACAGAGAATGGGATAGCATGCTTGAGTTCACTTAGGCATTTGAAAATTGTTGCTTGTTGCAATCTTGAAAGCTTATTCAAAGGAATGCAATGCCTCAAAGCCCTTCAGATATTGGTTATTGATGGATGTCCTCTATTGAGGTCATTGCCTTGCAGCATCAAATATTTGAAGGCATTAGACACATTGATAATCTCCAATTGCTCTATCCTTAATCTTGATTTTTTGACAGCGGAAGAAGAGACTGAAGATGGCAGCTGTGATCTCTCCAGCTTAAGGACTTTGGTGATTAAAGCATTGCCAAAGTTGGAAGCATTGCCTCTATGGCTTCTCCAAGCTTCTGCTAATATCTTATGCAACATTAGCATTGACTTTCTTCCAGAACTAAAGGCTTTGCCCGATGAGCTTGAAACTCTCTTGTCACTTCAAAAGCTTCGCATTTTGAATTGCCTGAAACTGACAGCTTTGCCACAAGGGATGCAAAACCTGTCCTCCCTTAAGGAATTGATCATTTTTCGATGCAGCCCAGAATTAAGCCGCAGATGCCAACCTCCCATGGGAGGCCAGGACTGGCCCAAGATTGCCCATGTCCCTGAATTTTATATTGATGGGTTGAAGATCGCACCTGAGCCTACTCAATAATTAGGTAAGCACCCAATTCATCTCTCTTTATCTCTATGATCTCTTGTTTTTCTTTTTGCCATAGTTATCAATCATGACTGTTAATTCTTTATCTCTTTGTTTCAGAGCACCGGGATAGATTCTTTGTTAGTGAACAAACGGCATTCTAGTCCACCCAATAACTAAATCAGTCATGCATACCTATTAGATTAAATCTTCAAAATTTAGTATTTCAAGTGTCACTAGGACTAGGTACTTTGAATTCTGTTTAAATTTTAGAATAAAATATAAAAGCTTTATGCTTCATTCACGCTTTCAACCCAAAAATTTGATTCTAATTGAAATATTTGATATAAATTATAAATTAGAGAAATTCTTTTATTCGCTTTTGGAATATAACTGATTACTCAAATTATCACTTCACTCTTTGACGCAAAAGGATATAGTCTATATTTTCCATATCTTCAAATTTCTTCTTCATTGGTTATCTTATATGTTGCAGCCAAGGGTGCACCGGGAGTGAATCTGCCTGATGTCCTGACCCCATCTAGTAATTGGAAAAGAAAGACAAGCTGGTTCACATCTCTGTCATCCATCATAAATATATATGTGTGTGTGTCTGTTCTGATCGTATGTCTGTATTACATACAAGTGATTGTATATTGTTAAATTTAACGGTGAAAGGTACAAGTTTCCGTGATTTAATTTGTTGTTATTCAAATCATAGCATCCCTCTGTTGCATTTGTTCTTTTCTGATAGTAGTAGTTATGGAGGTACTTAAGCTAGCAAAGAAGAAAGAATATATACTTCGGTTGTGAATGTTGCCTGCTTGGTACAAACGAAAAAGGAAATTCCATTTTATATTGATTTACAGAATAATGTACTTCTATTCTCAGTTGAGGGAGCAACAATTCTAGCTTCAATTGAATGTTTATTGTATAATTTTGAGTTGCAGTTTTTAATTTTCCTTTTTAATTTTGAAAGAGCCTAAGGCTTGTGGGTAACCAACCAGTGTAAGAATGAAAGATTAGGGTATTTTTATTTCCAATGTAATTTTTATGTTTAGAGATTATATCGATTAAAGCAGGTCATTCAGGCAAAAAAAGAAAAGAATTCATAAAAAAGATTCTGTCAACCTAATCTGAGAGAATTCAACCCTGAAAGCTAAGCCTTTATAATTCAATCTTCTGTTTTAAACCAACAGTTTCTACTGAAATTGTTCCATTTCACGTCAATGCCTGAAGAACAGAAAAAAAAAAAAGGAAGATAGTGAAAAGAATACCACAATCAGGAAGTTTTATTGTTTTGAAAGAACTATACAAAGCAAATAGCAAAACAGGAAGCCAAAATATTTGGCAAGCATAAATGGGCACTTCATTCAAATAGAAAGTAATCCATGGTTGAGATCAATTCCTGATGGGAATATCAAAATTCAGAAACTTCAACATTACTATTCTGGAAAAATATGCAACAGAACTCACCTGATCTCTTCTCCTAACTCCACCACCCTCCTTCCACTGACCAATTCCCTACTTTGTTAACAAAACCCACAAAGATCTCAAGCTGCCACTAATCATAAACCATTTTGATATAAAAGATGCAGACATATAATTTGAAAAACACTTGGACTTGACTAGTTGCTTTGCCTGACCTAAGAAGGGATGCATCCGGGAGTCCTGATCATTTGTGGGAGGGAATCCCAAGTAATTGTTGTACATAGTTGTTACTTTGCATATCTTGCAGCAAGGAAATTCTGTTTGCCGGAATCTTGATCAAATTTGGTTCAAGAATGTAGGATGTGCTCCATTGATTATCAGTTTTGCTTTATTTCTTGAAGCATTTCGACCACTTTCTTCATTTTTGGTCGTTTAGCTGGCGTGGTGTCAGTGCAGAGTAATGCTATCTTTAGAGCTGCAAGCATTTCTCTCCTCCAGTTGAATGAAACTGTGCTAAGCCTGGCGTCAAGAATCTGTTCTGGTGTTTCTCCTCTTGATGGAGCTCCATGAACCCACTTCACCAAATCTACACCTTCACCAAAATCCTCATCCACAGGTAGCCTGGTTGTTAAGATCTCTAGCAAAACAACTCCATAGCTATATACATTTCCCGGTGCTGTAACTTGCATCGTATATGCATATTCTGAAAAGGAAACAAAAGGAAATTACAGTAATTAGTGAGATGAGAAGATGCTTTAAGAGAGTGGGTGCACTAACAGATTATCATATCCCAAATTGATTCACATTTCTTAAATTTAAACCAACACCATACTTTGGTATAAGAGAAAGGTGCCTAACAAATATATAAACCATTAGATTCTTTATATTTGGACCATGTGGAATTAGTTTACATTGAAGAAAATATATTTCACCTGGAGGAATATAGCCAAACGAGCCTGCAACTGCACTGATACTTGCAGTACCTTTAGAGGGATCTAAGAGCTTTGATATCTCAATTTCTCCAACCAAAGGTTTGAAATCCGCATCAAGATGCACGTTACCAGAAGAGATATCCAGGTGGATTATCGCCAGGTGATGGAGGAATGCCAGCCCTTCTGCTACTCCAATTGCAATAGACAGTCTCTTAGGCCAGTCTGGTTGGTAATCAGGTGCCTTTGTGGATTCATGGAGAAGCTGAGCTAGAGTTCCATTGGGTAAATAATGATGTAGCAAAAGAGCAACATCTTCATAAATTACAAATCCAATTGGTCGCACTAGATTATCATGACAAAGCTTGCTTAGTCTTTCAAGCTCTCTAATCATCTTGTTCTGATGATGAATTATTGTCCTATCCATAGACTTCAGACTCTTAACTGAAATAATCAACCCAGAAGGCATAACTGCCTTGTAAATGGTACTGAATGTCCCACTGTTGAGCTTATTTGAATCCTTGAAAGTTGCCTTGACAACAGCATCAAGGTCTATTGCCTGTCTAAGATTCTCAACAAAGATATTTCCTGCTATTATTGCTGGTTGGTCATTTGCTACTTCCTCTTCAACATTTGCACTTTTGGCCACTTTTTCCTGTCTTTCCCGCATCATGAATAGCAGGACAACTATAGTGACTGATACAAAAACTGTGAGACCGGAACCAATAACAGCTAGTATGATCCTGTAAGAAACCTTGTGGTGGTAGTTCTGGTGCTCTGGACCATTTGAATCTCCACAGAATGAGCTCAATGGCTCTCCACACAGCCCTTTATTGCCAAGAAAGCTTGTAGATGGACTCTTCTGGAATGGTACAAAGGTGGGTACTGGCCCAGTAAGTAGATTGTTTGAGAAATTAACCTCAATCAAGCTCAACATGCCCTTCAGTGCAGGTGGAATGGTTCCAGAGAGCTGATTGTTCGATACATCCAAAGAAACCAGCTTGTCAAGCTTCCCTAACTCAGGAGGAAGTGGTCCATGGAGATGATTGAAGCTCAAATTCAAAGCTATCTGCAAGTTTCTTATATGACCAATCTCTGGAGGGACGGTTCCTGTCAAATAATTACTACCCATTTGCAATTCAAGCAGTTTCAGACAGCTTCCAATTTCATGGGGTATCTCCCCTTTTATTGAATTCTGACCCATAAGCAAGTACTGCAGCCTTGACATGTTGCAGATTTTACTTGGTACCGTACCATTGAGTCTGTTATTGCTTAGATCAAGTTTATTTAAGTTCTTGCAACCAAGAATTGATTCTGGGATATCTCCATGAAGACTGTTGCCTGAAAGAATCAATTCCTGAAGATTCACAAGCTGCCCAAGCTCCAAAGGAATGGATCCAGTAAACCCATTTGAAGCTAGATTTAGGAGTGTGAGATTAGAACATTGAGCAAACTCAGGGACGATCTCACCAGATAGATTGTTGTTATCGGCTTCAAAATATGTGAGGCTACTAACATTTCCTATTTCCTTAGGGATGACTCCTACGAGGTCATTATACCCAATTCGGATGCTAGAGAGTCCCTTACATATCCCAACTAGTCCAGGAAGATCACCAGTCAATCTGTTTTGTGTCAGCACCAAAACTTCCAGCTTCCCCATAGCAAAAATGCTTTTTGGTATTGACCCAGTTAAATTGTTGGAGTGAAGGTTCAACAACTTAAGTTCAGATGCCAATCCTAGATTATCCGGAATTTCACCCCTTAACTCATTCTCATAAGCAGTGAAAACTCTCAAATTGGTCAGATTTCCAACCCAATGTGGTATGGAACCAGTTAACTTATTGCTAGAAATTTGAAAGTCCTCTAAGTTCTCTAGCCCTTGAAGCTCATCAGGTATCTCTCCCACAAGAAAGTTATTTGAAAGATTCAATGATCTGAGGTTTCTAAGACTACCCAACTCGGATGGTATTTGACCACTAAACTTATTCATAGACAAATCAAGGAATTCAAGCTTTGAGAGATTGCCAAAAGTTGGAGGTATAGGTCCACTGAAACTGTTACTAGAAAGGTCAAGTTCCTTCAATGCTTTAAGCTCAGAGATAAGAGACACATTACCTCGAAGCTGAAGCCGAGAAAGATCAAGACTCTCGACAAACAAATTGTTCAAGCCGCAGCTAATGCGGTTCCATTTGCAGAAATCTGTGTCATTGGCACCCCATCCAGGCACTGCCAACTCTCTGTTAATGGCAAGCAATGTAGCTTGATCACTGAGCTGAGCTCCCACAAGCTGAGACTTTGATAGAAGCCCGATTACCAGAATTGACAGCATGCATAGAAACGCCATTGTTGACGACGGGTAAAACTTTCTCGATACTCGATAACTCAGTCTTCTTCTTCACCAAACACCAAAAAAGCGATCAAATGGGTGCCAGAAACCAGTGACCAAAAAACAAAATCTCCCTTGCTTTTTCCTCCACTAACATTACTTTCCAATTGAAACCGTTTCTCCTCTCTCAAAAGCTTACTTCGTTTGTCTCCCCTGCTCGTCCGGAGAGAAAATGCCTCACAGAAAAAAACCCAACTTGGAAAAACCTCTATCGAATTGAAGACCATTAAAGAAACAAAATCCCACTTCAGATCAATCTTTAGAAATCAGATGAAGAAATCAAGAACTCTATACCGGAGATCGATCAAACACTTGCAGTATAAAGAAAAGAATGAACCGTACTGACCAAAACTTGAAAAACCGTGAATGATTTGAAAACCAAATCCAAAAAAAAAAAAAAAGAAGAATCAAACAAAAGATGTACAATACAACAAGAGGGACTGCATTACAGAAGATGGTCCACAAGTCTATATGAAATACTACGGCCCGCGTTCACTATGTCACAGGACACGATTGCTGAACCAAACAAGAAAAAAGACTAGGGAAGAAAAAAAGTGCTACTCAATGAGAAACAGAGAAAAAAAAAAAAAAAAAAAAAAGCAAAGCAAAAGAGGAAGAACAGATTGCAGGAGGAGTTGTACTGAGTTCTGGTGCAGGTGATTTTGGAAGAGAGAGAGAGAGAGAGAGAGAGAGATTTTTTTGTGGGTCTGAAAAGGAGAGGAATTCTTTTCTCACGTAATGGCTTTTTCACGAGAGATGGACAGTGAGGAGTGAATGAAGTCGTGCATTAAAAATAATTTCCTCTCTGCCAAGTGCGGCTGATCAAAAAACATTATCATCCAGTATGATAATTCTAAAGGACATATATATTCAAGAGGTCTGTAATTATGTATATTATACCAGTGCTAATTACCCACTAAACATTCCCATTATTAATTTAATTATAACTTCAACTTCAAATATTTTATTCCATTTTGTTTACAGAATTTTAGGTGTCACAAAAAAAATATTTATTCTAAATATGTTTTCAATTATGTGATTTGATTATTGAATTAATTCTTGTCCATCTCTACTAATCCTTCTTAATAATTTAAACCCTATATTAATTACTAATTAATTTAGTTAATTGTTTTAATTAATTAGCATAAAACCCTATAAAAGTTTTTTGTTACTAAATAAAGCTGCCCTAGCTACACACACACACACATATATATATATATATACACACACCTAAACCTAGGATTCCCTTAATTCCTGTGGGGTACTATTTATGGTGTAGATAAAAGTGAGACACACCATATATGCATTTTCAATTTCTTACTCATCTAATTTTAATTATGGGATAAAGTTCAGATTAATTTAATAATTTTGCACTTAATCTAAAAATTATCGACGAATATTTTTAATAATATTAAAAAAATTTAGTATTAAAACATTTTTACACCAAATATTTATACAAATTCCCATTACCATTTTTAAATATAGATAAATTATGGGATAATTGGCTAATGAAATGATGTCTATATATATATATATATATATATATATATATACATGCTGATAATACAATGTGATTATACAATTTTATATAATAAAAATTAATATTAAAATTTAAAAAATAATATTATTATTGTATATTTTATTGGAAAAATTATAGGAGAAATGTACTTATATAGAAAAAAAAAATTAATCAGAATAAATTAATGGTTATATATGTTACCAAAAATAATTATATGCATGTGGATTCAAATAATTTTAGATAATTTAAATATGTATGTATGTATGTATGTATATATATATATATATGTATTCATTTTGAATGTTTAAATAGTTTGATTGTCCATTCGTTGTTTCTTCAACACCACGTTGTGTAAACATAATGCCTATTGTGATTCACTGTTTCCCAACACAAACAGTGAGAGTTGGTGATAAATGTTTGTTTGGTTGCCGAGAAAATAGTGATTTAGCTATTTAGAGTGGGGCAGAAAATTTCTGGTATTGGATTTGATGTTCGTAATAAATATATTTGTCATAAGTCTTGGGTCTTATATAATACGTACTAACTGTAATTATTTATAAATTTTGTTATATATATTTATATATTAATGTTGGCAATTAAGTTTACTAATAATACCCACCAAATGATTTAAAATGTAAATAATAAAATAAATTTATTCTCTATTCATTTTATTAAGACCCTAAATATAAATAAATAACCAACTATAATTTATATTTTTAATTTATAAATATTTATATATGTGTAATTTATACAAAATAATTTATTAAAATTTTGTTAGATACATGAAATATTTTTATTTATTTATTTATTTTATGTAATTTTTTTTTAAATAATAAATAAAATATTTTAAAATAAAGACTAGTTAATAATTGATGGGAAGCTAAGTATAATGTTGTTGTGACCTTTTTTTTTTTGGGTGCTTTTGTTTTCTCTTTTGTTACCTTGTGAATTATTGAAGTCCCTACGGACAATATGTTCCTCTCGACTCTGATTGAAAATTACAAATGGAACGGTATATGAATAAATTAGATTTTGACATAATTAAATATTCGTACGTAAAAATTAATCTAAAATTTTTTTAAAAAAATAATAATATTTTACAAGTTACGAATATATATATATATATATATATTAATAATCAAACTTAACTTGGTAGTAAAAATTTAATAGTATGTAATTAATTGAATTATAAATCTACAAGTAATATTTTGGGGTTCGAAATAATTAACTTTGTAATAATGAAATTAAATTTTTTTAAAAATTTTACGTGAGACGGTGACATCAGCAGCACGACAAGTTAGAATGCGTTATTAAATTTAAAAATTAATTTAATCCTAATTATAACCTAAAACTTAGATGATTTGCAAAACAATTTGTATATAATGAATTTATATATATATATATATATATATATATATAGAAAAAGGGAAAGAATTATTTGACTCATGTGGTGAGTGGGGCTGTGACCCACAACAGCCCATAAAAAGTGTTGTGGCATCCCCGAGACAAGTAGGGACAAGATACGCCTGTGTGATACTACTGGCCTCTGACCTCTGACCATGCACACCCCCATGTAAAAACTATGTATGTGTGTATATATATATATATATATACACTGCAAATATATAATATACGTGTTATATTTATACATAAACATACATACATACATACATACATATATATATGTGTGTGTGTGTAAGACGTAAAAAGCAAGATATAAGAATGTCACAGAATTCACATTCCCTTGCTTTCCTTGGAATATATAAAAAGAATAAAACATAAATATTAATAAATAAATATATACACAGACTAAACTTTGGTTTGAATATCTTATAATATTTAATTTAATAAAATTAAAATTAAATTTATTAGTAAAAAAAAAAAAAAGGGGGGAGACAGCATCATAGACTTCCATAGTATATAAATGCTTGCCACCTTTTTCTCATGATTACGGTAAAAATAGTCGCGGGTAATTTATTTTATTGTTAGTTAATATAATCCAATT
Organism: Carica papaya; assembly: GCF_000150535.2. Next base: position 429,810 of record NW_019014600.1, read on the forward strand.
TTTTTTTTTAATAATATTTTCTTAAGTAAGATTAAAACATTGATTAGGGCGTAATTAATGCAGGAATCCAGCAGTTCGATGGAAAGACGGGAGTACAAATATCAAGTATGTGGCGGTGCAATCCCCCATGGTGGCGCCACTAATCTCATAATTAAGCCTCTAATCATTCTGTTTAAGTATTTTTCCTTTTAATTATTTCAAACATATATATTATATATACGGGAAGACCATATTAAAATCTTATTTTAATCATTATTTTTCCCAAATCACCTAGCTTAAATATTATTTAGTAATTAATTAAAAATATGCCGTATAAGAGTTTTATCTTAATCCCATATATTGATATGTATATATATTTCACCGAAATATTAAAAATAAAATATAAAATCCTCTTATTTTTATGGTTGATTTAATTAAAATAAAATACAATATAATCACATGCATATATATGTATATATGTATAT
>NW_019014600.1:433762-444377 GCF_000150535.2 Carica papaya
TTTTGGTACGTCGAAAATATTAGTTCTAAGTTGTAAAGGAAAAAAATAATAATAATAATAGAGCCCAAGTTGATAATATATATAAAAATATATTTTTCACTTTTAATCACCTATTCTATTTGTCATACCCGAATTCAAAAAATTATTTTAATACATTGATTATATTACAATCTCTATACTTATATTATTAAAATCTAATTTATCTTTTCATGTCAGTAATTACTCTCGATTTTTTTGAATAAAAATTCATATATTCATCAATAATTAATTTATAAACACCAATAAAAAATAATTTTTAAATAAAAACATATACCGAAACATATCATAACTTGAATTTATAATCTTTTATAATAATCATACTTTTTTTATTGAAATAATTAACTCGGTACGTATTTTAAATTAATATTAAATATCGTACTTAAATATTTGTGAGTAAAACAAAATATTTATCTAATAATGTTCTTCCATTTTTTTTTTGTTTTTGAATATTTTGTTTCATTTTCAATAGGAAAAAAAACTATAAAATATAAATTGAACCTAAAAAAAATGTTTGGTCACGTTCAAAGTCGAAGGCAATGGGTCGGCAGCTTGCACATGACCCATTAAAACAGAGTCAACCCTCGTACGAAAATTGGTACCTCTGGCTCTTGTTTTCATACTTTCCAAAGTCTCTCGACCAAAAAGTTCAACTGATTTGATTATAATTGAGATGTAAGCAGTGACTCACTGCGGATATAATGCTAGTCTAAGTTTTTTTAAATGCTTATTTTTCAAATTAATAATAAATAGATTGAATATGGAATTAATTATATGTATTTATCATTTGAATACCTATTTGATTTCGGTATATTTCTAACCTCTCATCTTTTATCTATTCTTTATTTCGGTTTATAATTTTTAAAAACATGTAATTAAGCACTTAATTTTTTATAAATATGACAATTTAAATGTTTTATCACTTTATTTTATTTAAAAATATAAAAATAACAACTCTATTAGCAACCATTTGTGAAACTTTTTTCGAACTACACCCGTTATCTCAAGTTTTGAATCGAACTAATATATTGACCCAAATAGTTAACGGAAGAAAATTGAGTCATTTGGGTCCTAAAAGATTAACGGGGCGAACTGCTAGTTTTCGGATACGAAATATCCATTATAGTCACTATGAACGCATTTATCTTATCGACACGTCTGAATGAATTAATATTGAATTTATTGGATCTTTAATATATAAATATTTTTAAAATTTTAACGTGACTATTTTAAAATTCGTAACGTAAATTTCGGTATGTTCAAAAGTTTATTACATTAAAATTTTCACTTAAGTTATGAAAAACCATGAAGAATTGCATTTTGAAGTAATGTAATTAATTATTAACTAAATCTATAAAAAAAATTTTACTAACTAACTATAATAGAGTATATAGTTGAAAGATTATATAATAATTTGTTTCGATTTATAATTTCTAAAAACATGTTATTAAGCACTTAATTTTTGATAACTATGCCAATTTAAATGTTTTATCAATTTATTTTACTTAAAAATATAAAAATAACAACTCCATTAGCAACCACTTATGAAATTTTTTTCGGACTACACCCGTTATCTCAAGTCTTGGATTGAACTAATCCATTGACCCAAATAGTTAACGAGAGAAAATTGAGTTATTTGAGTCCTGAAAGCTCAACGGGTCGAACTGCTAGTTTTTGGATCCAAAATATTCATTATAACTTTAAATTATAAGAATTTGTCTTATATATATAATAATTTTATAATAATAATAATAATAATAATAATGCATCCAATCGGACTACTACAATATAGATTTAACAATAATTATTGGGTAATTATCCTTTAATTAGGAACATGGGCATTAATTAGTGTGCGCACATAAACAATTGATCCACCCGAGACTTGATCATTTCAAGCCATAACTACCCGGACCTGGAGAGCAAATCACGGCAGCCAACGGGAGAGATCACGTGGGGTCTGTCAAGAATTATGTTCAAATGCCCGCTTCGATTTTTGATAAAGACACAGAGTCACACATCTCCCGCCTATCTTCGTGCCACTCTAACATGCTCCTTCACCTTCTTCTTTATCTGCTTGACTGCCCTTTTTTTTTTTCTTTCTTTCTTTCTTTTGAACAAATTATTATTTTTTTTATAATTGACCAAAAGTTGAGTGTGTAAATAAACAACTCTAAAGATAATTAATTCAAATCCATTTTCAGAATGGTATCTTTCTATTTTTACATAGAAAAATACCCACTTCTTGTCTTGGTGGTTTCTATATATATATATATATATATATATATATAGACACACACACACACACACACCAGTAAGCTTCTTATAGTTGTTTGCTCTGTAAATCAAACCCATGTCTCTGCTTCTCACTCTTTGCTTTTATTTCCTTTTTTCTCTTTCCCATGGCTCTCCCTCTCCACCTGTTACTCCACATCTTGACGGTAAGCATTCTTTTCCACTCCGAAAATTACACATAGGTATAATCTACTAATTCTGTTCATAATTTCACAGAAACTTTACTATAAACTGAACTTTTAATAAGGTTTATACCCATTAGCCAAACTGATTTTTTTTTTTTTTAATCACCAGGACTACTAAAAAATGGCGACTTCGAGCAACCCCCCTCCAAAGCAAGCCTCAACAAAACAGTAATAATCGGCAAATACTCACTCCCTCACTGGAAAATCAAAGGCTTGGTGGAGTACATCTCGGGCGGGCCACAACCAGGTGGGTTCTACTTCCCCGTCCCCCGCGGTGTCCACGCCGTGAGGCTCGGCAACGAGGCTTCTATTTCTCAGTATGTACGTGTCAAGCCCGGCTCAATTTATTCCCTCACGTTTGGGGCCACTAGGACTTGCGCCCAAGACGAGGTGTTACGAGTCTCGGTCCCCGGTCAGTCCAGCGACCTTCCGATTCAGACTCTGTATAGCAGCAATGGAGGAGACACGTATGCTTGGGCTTTCAAGGCTGCTTCTAAATTTGTTCCCGTCACATTTCATAATCCAGGGGTTCAAGAGGATCCCACTTGTGGACCCCTCTTGGATGCTATTGCAATTAAAGAGATTTTGCCTCCCAAGTATCCTAAAGGTAAGATTACATATAATTTTAAATTGAATGATTTGCATATAATTTTAAATTGAATCTCATTTTTTTTTTCTTTTTAAAAAATTATCATTTATCTAGACTTGGGTGGATGAAGTTATATTTCCATTAATTTAATTTATACGTTAATTTTAGTAGTTAAAAATCATAGACGTGTTTGTTTCGAAAAAATCATTGCCGTCTAATTTAATTTTAATGTAATTTTTTTTATATTTATATTTATATTTGATCTCTTTATTTACGTATATCTAATATTAAAAAAATATTTTGTTTTAACAGGAAATCTGGTCAAAAACGGTGATTTTGAGACTGGTCCTTATGTTTTCAAGAATTTTTCAACGGGCATTCTCATTCCTCCTAAAATTCAAGACTTAATATCTCCACTTCCTGGATGGATTATCGAATCCCTTAAACCCGTGAAATACATAGATAAAAATCATTTTAATGTTCCTTATGGTTTTGCTGCAATTGAGCTTGTGGCCGGGAAAGAGAGTGCTATTGCTCAAGTCATTAGAACAGTGCCGCACAAATTTTACAACCTCTCATTCAAAATTGGAGATGCCAGAAATGGATGCCATGGATCCATGATGGTTGAAGCATTTGCTGGTATGAAAACTCTCAAGGTTCCATACACGTCTCAAGGAAAAGGTGGATTCAAACTAGCGATTCTTAAGTTTCAAGCTGTGTCAAACAGGACAAGAATCACATTTTATAGTGCTTATTATCATACAAAGCTACATGATTATGGTTACATGTGTGGTCCTGTTTTAGACGACGTTAAAGTTTTTTCTGTTCGATCCTAATATTTATAAACTTAAGTAATTTGTTTTGTCCTAAATAAATTTAGTTAGCTATCATCGTGAGTTAAAATACAAACATTAAACGCATACTGAATGTTTAAATTTTGAAACTCATGGGTTATTTACTTAGCCGGACACATAAAATTTATAATTTGAACAATTACCTGATGAGAATTTAATAAAATTTTAATTGAACTGTGACTATATTATATTGTTTAGTTTTTTTATAATTTAAATAGTTTTTTACATTATTATTGTATTTATTTATTTTTATGGAATTATTATATCTAATTCAATGATAAATAAAGTTAGAAGAAAAATGTAGTAAGAAGCAATCTACTATAATACATTTTTTAAAATTATAATTGTTGTAAGGTATTTTTCTTATGTACATTTACAACTAATAATGTAAAAATAATAGCTAATAACAAACTTGTCAACTGTTACATAAAATTTAATAATTTTCTCTACAAATTTTCTAAATAATGTATTGATACAATATTTTTTATATAAAATAAAATAAATAAAATGATTTACAATAAATAATATATTGATATAAAATTTTCTGAACAATAACGTGTAGGAAATAAAATTAAAATCAATATGTGAAATTTGAGAAAAAAAAAAATAAATAATAAAAGATTTACATAATTTATAATAATTATTTTTGTATTAAAAATTTAAAGGTACTTCCAATTTTTTTTTTAAACTTACTCTAGAAGTTTCGCTCGACCTGTATAAACACGTTATCAATTATGTCCGCGATCGACGTACATTTGCAGACCTAACAGTAAGCATCACTGGTATGATTTGACGTGGCAATACATTAACTTAAGTATACCATAAAAAAGGTGGACTTCACCGCAGAGGATACGTTATAAGCCGACCCTGAATATCCATTTTTCTCTTTTTTGACGAGAAAAAAAGGAAGTCTCCTCATTTATAAAATCATAGACCCGGGTCGCGAGCAGAGTCTTCTCCTACGTTTTCAACTCTCTCTTAAACCACAAATTTGAGACCAGAGCAGCAATTTTCTGTATAGAGAAACCGAGGAAATGGCTGTAGGAAGAGAAGAGGCTGAGGTGCAGATAGTGAAGCCACGTACGGACAAGAGAGAGTACAGGCGAATTATCCTCAAAAACTCCTTGGAGGTCCTCTTGATCAGCGATCTTGATACCGATAAGGTAAACAACATAGAGAGACTCCTAAAATTGAGCGTTAATCTCAACGTTAGTTATCCTTTTTTCTGTCGTCGCGTCACTTGAGCTTGAAGTAATCGCATTCGCAGTAATGAAATGATTTAGAGAGATCCTTTTTCAGCGTTTCTCGCTTTTTCATTTTCTGTTCCCGTCTAAATTTTCTTATTCAAATTCGTGTAGTTAATTCACTATGTTTTATTTTCTATCTATTCCACTTTTTACTATTATTAATTTTTTTGCATTCAAATCCTTGTGTTCGTGAACAGCATCTTTTCATTCTTTCTCTTTTCGGGTTGAAATTTCGCGCTGGAATTGGTGCATTGATTTCAAGACATCTTTTTCATTTTCTTTTTCCTTATGCGATGTTCTTTTGGTTTCAGTGTGCCGCTTCAATGGATGTCAGTGTTGGCTCTTTCTCCGATCCCAGTGGTCTCGAAGGCTTAGCTCATTTTCTCGGTACTCCTGTTCTTCATTGTTTACAGACATTGTTATATATACATGTAGTAACCTAGTAGACGCATTTGAGCATAAAATAATTAGTTACGCACGTTTGTAGTTTCAGTTAGTATAACTTCAAATAAATATTGCATTAGGAACGTAGAACGTTTTATATCTATTTTCGATGAGCAGTAGGTAATTGGATTTCTGTGAATTGCTCTTTACATGGGCGTACTCCTTTGGTATCTTTGTAAATAATATTACTTCTCTTATATTTAAAAAAGAAATTGGATTTCTGTGAATTAAGTTCTACAAATTTGGACACGAGCATTTTGGTTGCCATTTCCAACTGGCAACTACTATGGCCATTTTACTACTAGATCATTGGTGGAAGTTCTTCCTGTTCTACTTTTTGTACTGTTTTCTTAAGACGCGCAATTCATCTTTTTTTTTTTTTTTTTTTTTTTTTTTATTATTAGTGTAACTTTCTTGGTAATATAGGATTGACATGCAATATGTGGAAGTCATGCAGGTATGAGACAGAAGAATGCCCGTATTTCCATGTTACTTCTTGACAGTTGCTTTTTATTTTCCTAATGCTTTGTGTGCAGAGCATATGCTATTTTATGCAAGTGAGAAATATCCGTTGGAAGATAGTTATTCAAAATATATCACAGAGGTACTACTTCTCATACCTTATAGATATATATGTGCATCACCTTCGATTCTATTCTCTTTTTCTTTCTTAAGTTGATGTTTTAGAAGTTGTTTAATTTGTAAGCTCATTTTGTTATTTTTTAACAAGTTAACAGAAAATGTAAAATATTATGTTTTTCTAGCATGAAGCCTTCCAGGCAATGTCTTTTTCTTTTAGAGAAAAATTGTGTTAACTCTGTAGGCTATCGGGGGTTTCTGAGAACATGACAGATGTGTATCCTCGCATCTTTCCTGGGCACTGAAAAGAAGTGGAATGGAGTGCTTGAAATATCAAAGTTTTATGAAGAGATTGTTAGATTCTTTTTCATCCAATTGAAAGGAGATCTGAAATGCCTGCTGTATTTGTCTGGGTCTTGGAGGTTCCTCTGTGATTCCTCTTATTAGTTTTCCCTTATATAACAAAAGAATAAGTTGCAGTGATATTGGTCTTACAGACTTATTCTACATAGATTAATCCTTTATCTGACTTCCTGGTGCATAGCATGGAGGCAGCACAAATGCTTTTACATCTTCTGAGAACACGAACTACTATTTTGATGTTAATACCGATTGTTTTGAAGAGGCTTTGGACAGGTAGATTTTGCTTTTGCATTTCTTGTTGATATTCTTTTTGCCTCTGATCTGGATTGTGAAACATGGGACATTTTCTTTTGCTTTCTGGATAGATTTGCACAGTTCTTTATCAAACCATTGATGGCAGCTGATGCCACCATGAGAGAAATTAAAGCTGTTGATTCTGGTGGGTGCTTTCATTCTGAATACACTTGTTAGTTTCAAGAAATTTTTTGAATAAACAGTTACTAATCTCTTTATTCTCCCCCCCTCCCTCTCTTCTAGAGAATCAGAAGAACTTATTGTCCGATGCTTGGCGAATGACCCAGGTTTATTTTGTTTTCTTGGGAATATTTTTTGGTGGTTTAATTCATGCTGGGGATGCTTGTATCAAATGCTGTGATCCCATGTTTATTGTTCTAGGAGATGGACTGTTTATTTCAAAACTGTTGATGTTTCTATGATGTTTAGAATATGAAGATGTGAAGCAAGGTCTCCATTTCTGCAATTCTTTTTGTTTGATAGGAACATTACAACTTAGTTTAACCCTTTATGACTCTTTTCATGCAGAATAATTTGTTGGAAACATTCTTACTGTAATAATATATTAGCCTCAAGAATGAAGTTTTCCCTCTTCTAATAATTAAAAGGTGTTTGCTAATATGTTTGCTTAATGTATAGTAGATACCTATCAGATATATTTCCTAATGCATGGAGCAGCATGTTGAATATTTTCTCCACTAAATGCTAGATCTCATACTACATAATTTGGCTTCGAAAACTTATTTACTCTTATGATGGTTGTTTTTTTGAATTTTCTGGCAAAACGTTCAAGTTTCCTGATGTCTTTCCTGAGAGTAGCATTTCTGTTCTATCTACTTTTAATGTTTTAGATGATCCACTAAGTTGTAGGATATATTTGACTGAAACTATCTGTTATCTTGTATACTTAAGTCTGATTTTGACTATGGGTTGTGAGCATCTCTTTTTCATAGCCCTTTCTTTACCTTTATCCTTATCATGATCCTTAAGTATTTGAAAATAGTCACAAGAGTAGGAAATCTATTAAGCATAGTGCTAATCCTCTCCAACATTTCTCAACTAAATTGCCCTGTTCTAGATCCCAACTTTTGGAATCATGACGTAAGTTTCTAACTGCCTTTGCTTTCTGTTATGTTAAAATGCAGTTACAAAAACACCTAAGTGCGGAAGATCATCCATATCATAAATTCAGCACAGGTCAGCATTTAATCTAATCTTTATATTTTCTATTTTCTTTGCTTTATATGCCTAAAACAAAGCTGCTCTTTTTTGGTGTTTATGAATGATCATGTTGTTGCATGTGTGCTTATGGTGCTAAAGCATGAGCCATGAGGTAAATTAAGGCTTCAAGTTGAACCCATTCCAAAGGAAAGCAGTATTTGTTACATAATAATAGAGCATGCATACAACTCATACAATCTAATGTTTGATTGTTTGACAATATAAAAGATCTTGCACTAGTTTGACAATGATTCCTTACAATATGGCCACCGGGAACTTATGAATTCCTTGCTCTTTTGCTTGTATTACAAATATGTGCTTTTCTGTCCTGTTATTTCAATCATTTTTTCGTAGTTATAGAAACTATAGGACAAAAGGGTGGAGCAAGAAAATTTTAGCTTTTGGTTTTCCTGTTTAGCTGTTATCAGACGAGCAGAAATTTATCTGCCAGAGTGTTCTATCGCCTCAAATTTTTGTGATATTTTGCTTATGTATTCTGGTTCTTTCCAATCTGCTGAAAATCAAGATACAATCACTATAAGTTGTTGATGTGTAGGAAATTGGGAAACTTTGGAGGTTCGGCCGAAAGAAAAAGGACTGAATACAAGAAATGAGCTTATTAAATTCTATGAAGAAAACTATTCTGCCAACCTCATGCATCTCGTTATATATGCAAAAGGCTGGTTACTAAGTTTCCTACCAACCAGAATTTTACTTTCTAGTAATTTTTAGAGGATCAACAAGTAAAGTTTTTCTTGTCACGGATGTTTTTCAGAAAGCCTTGATAGAATTCAGTGTATGGTGGAGAAGAAGTTCCAGGATATTCGGGACACTGGTAGAAGCCATTTCAGGTTTCCTGGTAAACCTTGCAGATCAGAACATTTACAGGTATACCATGGTGTTTATTCATATACTCATTCAAGTAACATGAAAATTTTATTGTATAAAGGTTTGCGTGAACAATAATTTTCATTTTCTTGTGCTACTTCTTTCAGATTCTTGTTAGATCTGTTCCAATAAAAGAAGGCCACAAATTAAGAATCATATGGCCGGTAACCCCTAGCATTAACCATTACAAGGAAGCACCATGCAGGTACCTTGGTCATCTCATTGGCCATGAAGGGGAAGGATCTTTGTTTTATGTCTTGAAAACTTTGGGTACGTTTTGTATCTTTTGCATTCTTAAAATAATTAATTTCCTAATGGGTTCCATGTGAAAACTAAAGTACTGTAAGTTTTAAAGCAATGCTGTTTTTCAGCTTAGTTGAGTGGCTTTTACAACAGCTGCTGTACGTTTAGGGCCTTCATTTGAGAGAATAGAATGATAATGTCTCTGTTTAGGTTCTTTGTTCCTTAAGAAAATTTCTTCTTAGTCATCATAAGTATTGGTATCATATTAAATCCTAATTATTTATAGCTTCATGATTGTGTGTGTGTGTGTGTTTTTTTTTCCCAAACACTTTATCTCGTGTCTTTTTTCCTTGAGACTCCGTGTTTCGTCCTTATGAATTTCTTTGGAAGTTGAAACTCATAGTTGAGAGCAGGAGAGACAATTTCTGTTGATAGCTTTCAACCATCCTGATGCCAATCTGCAAAAGTTGGGGTTACGGTTTAATAATCTTGCTTGTTTCCAAAAAAAAAACAAAGAAGAATGGTTTGATAATTTTGGTGCAGTTTTAATTAACTAAGTTTTCTGTTTGCTTTGTCCTTCCTGTAGTATATGTTTATCATCTTCCTAAAATTGTTTCTCAAGTGTTCAGAGAGAGTGTTTGTGCAGTGAGTTATATTCTGTTAACTTCATTACCAGTATCTGTTTTTGCCCCTTTTTTGGCGAATGATTGTGAAACTTCCATGTCAATTTTGCATACTAGTTTCTTGACTGTGTGAAAAATTTAGGAGGAGCTATATTAGCTTAAATTTGGATTTTGCATTTGTTTATTGGCTTAATGCATTTGTTGCTTTTTCAAACCTTAATGGGAGAAGTGTTGGTCTTAGAATGAGCATCATTTATCTAATTTCTAAAGGAAATCCTCTTGCAATTTTTTCTGTGGAATTTTTAATTGGATTTAGCTAGATCCAAGTTTCCTTTTCCTAAAAGGATGGTCTCACATGCAAAAGAAATTACTTTTTTTTTGGAAAAGGAAAATTGTAGTTAAGATATTTTTAGAAAGATAGCATGGTTATGATAGGTAGTTAAGTTCTTAGAGAAGGATTAGAGATTGCATTGCTTGGAAGGGAAAGGTAGCAAACTCAGAAACTCTAAATTCAGGACTCAAAGACAGGAAGCCATCATGTGTGATTTGGTTAAGAGTCGAGCTCTTACAGTAAGGAAACAATTGTTCAAGTGGAATACAAATAGAATGCCATGGTGGCCCTTCTTACTGGTGAATTAGATAACGAAACATAATTTCTGAGGAAGATTTCATTGAATGAGCTCTTTTTTACAAGAAAGAAGTTTATGCCTGTAGGTATGAAATTTTTTTATGGTTACTTATTCCAAATATTTTTTGC
>NW_019014600.1:444584-459545 GCF_000150535.2 Carica papaya
TGGGCAGTGGTTCATAAGTGCTTAGGACTTCTACTCTCTGTGATCTCATTCTGACACAAATTTGAAAGCTTTTTGTATCCTAATTTGTGCTTAGTAGATAGATTAATACTGTTTTTCCTCTTTGATTGGGTTACAGAGCACATGCAAGATATTGTAGGATTACTATTTAAATACATTCAGCTGTTACAGCAGTCTGGAGTTTGCCAATGGATATTTGACGAGGTATGCATATGCATAAGATGCCTAACTTACTCTTTCATTAAGTTATCAAAAAATTGGGGCAAATGTTTCTCTCATTGCTTGCATAGCTGCAATCATAAGCTCCTTTTGAGCTTCGATATTAGGTTGTCTACTTTATAGGTTCCTTAAAAGAAAAGAGTAAACCTTGGGAAAACAGATTGAAATTCTGCTTTGTCTTTGATCATTCTCCTGCAAATTTTTAAGGCTTGTCCTTCGGTACAAATTCGTTTGAATACCATTAACTACCCTCCACCCAGTTAGTTCTTTTTGTTCCCAATATACATTTTCTTTTCAAGAAACATTGACTGAATTTCACAAGTTGGAAATAGTTATTCACTCACAGCTTTTACTTTTTAAGAATGTGGATTTGAATGAATTGTTATTTCTTTTTCAACTTTTTGTGAGGAAAAGCAAGGATTACAATTTGAAGATAATGTCAATCAGCATTGTGAACAACATAACTCCTAATTGAATAAAAACAATTGCAGAACATTGTTGGCCTGATCACACTTCTGAATTTTTTATTCATCAAATAAAATTTTCCTAATTTTTTATTCATTAAACTTAAAAAATTCAGTTTTTGTAGTAAATATGTCAGTGAAATATTATGGCCATACTCTGGAATTTTACTAAAATATTGATTAATCAGTGTTTAAAATTTGCTAATTAATGTCTTGATGATCATTATTTTTTAGGTCTTACAAGAGATACATGGGCAAAAATTATTTAATCATCTATTTACTGCCATAGCACATGTTTCATAATGATTTGAGGATGATATTTTGGATGTCTATTGATGATTTCAAAAACCTTTCCCATGTTTCAATTTGTACTATTATTACTCAGATTCATAGTCTGAAGTTCTTGTTTAATTTTTCTTTGAAGATCCTAATGCATAGTGATTTTCTTATTGAAGCTTTCAGCTGTTTGTGAGACGGTATTTCATTACCAGGACAAAATCCGGCCCATTGATTATGTGGTTGATGTTGCATTAAACATGAAGGTAGTTCCAACTCCCTTTGTAAAGACCAAGTTTAGACAATGAAAATATTATGATTTAAAAACAATAAAGAAGTTGTTTCCAGTGTTTTATAGCTATGTTCTATTTTACATAAGATGTTACATATTTAAATATATCCATATGTATAAAATTTATACTCATACTTATACGTGTTATGTACATACATATATTAGTACGCATGCATATGTCTCTATATATGCATATATTTTATGAGCAAAATCATACACACAGATATATGAATATAGTACTTGCATGCGTTTATAGTACACATATATGTGTATAGAAAATGAAATTACAAAATTTTTCATGTACCAAAGCAGCCTTGATATTTTTTTCTCAGATATACCCCCCAAAAGATTGGCTAGTGGGATCATCATTGCCTTCTAATTTCAATCCAGATGTCATAAAAATGGTGCTACACGAGCTTTCTCCTGATAATGTTCGGTAGGTGGAAGTGCTCCTAAACTGCTTATTTTCTCAGTGTTCATCTAAGTTAGACTTTACTTTTGTACATATTGATGCCCCTGTATGGAGTACATATGCTTTAGAAAGTCTATTAATTTCAAATATTTAGTCAATCTGATTTCTGGAAATTCTTTTGTTAAACCTTATGCTGTTTTAGAAGAAACTTTTTATGGAAGAATGGCCCTTCTAGATTCTTAGACCATGACTTTGTAGATGCCTTACAACAACTTGAAGTAGTTCATTGCGTTTGTTTAATCTTTAATTGAGAAAAATGACACTAATAAGGCATCAAGGGGCTGCCCACCTGGTACAGAAGGAATGATTTAGGCCTCTGATTAACCTTTTGAGGTCTGATTTTATGTTAATTCTTTCTTTGTGAATGTAATGGAAATGTATTTTCAGATTTTGTGTAATATCTTCACTGAGAATTTTTTTTTTTCTTTGGGGGGGGGGGGGGGGAGAGGGGGTGTGGTTGGTGTTGATTAATTAATTTTGTAAGTCCTTAATATACCGTGTGCTTCATTATATGATGATTAAGATTTGAACTTACCAAAACTATGACATGTTTTCGCAGGCCAGGTTCTTCCTTTGACTTGGCTTTCTTTAACCTTAACTAACTATGTTTCAGCATGATTTTGTATCAGTTCAATTAAAATCATGGTACAATATTTCTCGGATAACTTTGACTATTTAAAAGTATCTGAAGTGGGGTTATGTATTCAAGTTCAAGTCTGGACCATCATGGTTCAGTTATAGTGATTTTGCTTCTAAGCTTCCAATTTACAGAATCTTTTGGGAATCAAAGAAATTTGAAGGACATACTGACAGGGTTGAACCATGGTACAACACTTCCTACTCTATAGAGAAAATTACCAGCCCTTTGATTCAGGTTTGTCTTTGGAAGTTATTTGAAATACAACGTACAACATTAATGATTAAACATTCTAATGGAGTTTCAAACATTATCTTCACTAGGTTTTTTGAACCAGATTAACTAGAAATGAAATTATTCTTTTCTCTTTTTACCGGAATAAATTGCTATGAAAAGATGCTGATAATTCTTCACTATTTTCAGGAGTGGATGCTAAGTAGTCCAAATGAAAATTTGCACCTGCCAACACCAAATATCTTCATTCCTACTGATTTGGCACTTAAGGCTACACAGGACAAGGTTTGATGTACTTTTGCAATAGAATTATAGATTCTTCTTTCTGCTCTATAATGTAACTGTTCTAAAGATATGTACATTTGAAGCAGGTCAAATTTCCAGTTTTGTTGAGAAATTCTCCCTCCTCAAAGTTGTGGTACAAGCCCGATACAATGTTTTCCACTCCCAAGGCATATGTTAAGATTGAATTCAATTGTCCTCATGCCAGCATCTCTCCTGAAACTGAAGTTCTTACTCATATATTTGCACGGTTGTTGATGGATTACTTGAATGAATATGGTAAGACATTCAGTGATGTTGGATACGTTTATGGAAATGAAGGACTTCAGTGATGGTTGTTTACTGTGTATTTTTCCTTTTTTAGCTGAGCAGATTGGTACATGAGACCAATATGACCAATCTTGTTTTGTTTTTGTTGACTCTTAGTTGAGTAGTGAACATGATTATCTTCTTACATCACTTTTTTATAATGTGATCACTGTCTTTTTCCCTTTTTTCTTTCTTTCTATTACAATTTGGTGACACTCCCTCGGTGCCTTTTGTCTATTTTTCTTTCTAGTTCCCCATTTTTTATTTTCTCTCCCAGCTGTGTGGGCGGGGCAGGGGTCAGGTGCAGCTTGGTTTAGCAATTAATGCCTTCAGCATAGAACTCTTCTAGTCAGTTAATCCTGTGAAAAAAAATCTATTTTCTTGAACCCAGGACTTATTTTTGTCTCATATGTTTCAGCTTATTATGCTCAGGTTGCTGGTCTATATTACAGCATTCATCAGTCAGATAATGGTTTTCAGGTTCTTATTTCTTACCAACTTCTTTTTCCAATTATGATGGTAGTTTGCTGTTATGCATGATAGTGCTGTCTATAAAAACAGCAGATACTGGAATTTTGTTACTTAACTGTAGCTCTTTGTTGGCCTCTCTTGCTACATCCTTCTGCATGAATTGATGTGTATGTCCATATGCAAATGCTGCAAGCTACATTTCACCACTTATTTGTTCTGTTTCTAGGTTACTGTCCTCGGTTATAATCACAAGTTGAGGATCTTACTGGAAACTGTTGTTGAAAAAATTGCTAAGTTTGAAGTGAGACCTGATAGATTCTCTGTGATCAAGGTAATGGCAACTTTCTACCAAAAAATATCAATTGTGTATTTCCATAGCTGTTATATTTCTTTTTGAAAAAGCATCTCTTTATCCACTTAATCATTGTCGAGTTAGTGCTAGATCATGTTTTGCTGTGAGAATTTGTTGCTCTGGAAGCCATACAGGCTCTGTGATGCTGAGTTCTCAAGTAGTCACATTGTTCATCATTGAGAAGAAACTTTCAAGGTGGACAAATCACTTCCATTCCTTGTCTCTGTAACCTAGTTCATATAGGAACATGTACCTTGTCACTTGTCTCCCTCATATGCAAGCTCCAATGTTAGTGTATTTCTGATGTGAATGAGTGAGAGATTTTTCAGCTGAGAGAGAAATGCTTAAATCATTATATCTTCTTTTTTGTTTGGTGTTTGATAGCTTTTTTAGCCTATAACTAAAGCAATGAAATCAAGTTATTTCCTATTGAGTAAAGCTGAATTATTTGACATAAGATTTGATCCTGGTTCCGATCCAGGGTCTTATAGATTATTTTCCCATTTTGGTATAAGACTTCAAGGTTCTAAGTTCAGATTTTTGGAGTCTCATCCTCTCCTGTTATTATTCACTCATATATTGTCCATAATTTGGAATTTATGCAAAGTCCATATATTAATCTTCGGTCTGTGTATCTGTTTCCATATATCTTCATGTGCTAAGTTTTTATGGCAATCTGTGGTTTATTGTCCCTTGTATTATCCTATCTTTTTTAATTCTTTAATTTCTCTTTCCCTGCTTCCATTCTCATCTCATGTTCTTTCCCTTTTCCCTCTTTTTTTAGTCATTCTGTTCTGTGTCTAGTAGGGTCCCAGCTTTATAATCTCGTTATGGGTCTATTAACATAGAAATCGGAGACAAGAGGAAAAGAATACCTCCTGAAGCTTCTTCTTAACTTATGCTCTATTTTGAATAAATTGTATAGGCTCGATACAGGAAACCTAAATACTTCCAAGAGCTTAAAGTAAACAAGAAGTCATGAAACATTTCTCTGCATAATCAGAATTCAAATCCGTGCCCTGATCTTATACATGAGAATACAACTACTCATAAAGGAATAGTAACCTTCCTGGTTTGAAGTAACTGAATTTCCACACATATAGAAACTGAAATCATTCTACTAGAACTTATCTAAGTTCCATTTTCTCAAGAGTCTATTACGTACTAAATAAATTACAACCATGGATTCTTGCAGTTCTGAACTGAAAGATGGCAGCGTCTATTGTTATACACCATGTGTCCAGTCATATTCATGTTTCCGTCTCTTATACACCATGTGTCCATCCACGTGTCCAGATACACCTTCCAGAAACAAAATCATGATTCCTGCAATCGTAAACTGAAGAATAATAACTTCCACTATTTCAAGAGCTTACTCCTAATGAGTAGTAACTTCTCTGTCCTTTTCCAGCCATGTGCCCCTCTATTTTACATCATCCATACACCACCCAGTAAACTGATTTAAAACTGAAGAAACTTGTTGTCTTGTGACACAATCCGCATCAATCTGGTTCAAGGATTATTGTTCTAGATCAATTTCGAACAAAACCACCTTGTTTTCTCATCATGTTGCACATTGTTTTATTTATTCCCACCTTTATAATTATTGTTTCTCCATTTAACTTCAAATTTACGGTTATATAAATATATGAATGGCAATTCAAGGTCCAGCTCCAAACCCATTTGGAGGCAGAAGTGCTACCTTGTACTACTTGGTTGTATTCTTATGTAGAGGTCTTCTTCTTTATAGGTTAAGCAACAAATTTGATAGGAATTTTCATCAGTTACCTCGAGATCAATGTTTTCTTGATCCTTTTCTTCTTCAAACCTTCTTTCAGGAGATGGTGATGAAGGAATATCAAAATTTTAATTTTCAACAACCCTATCAGCAAGCTATGTACTATTGCTCATTAATTCTACTGGATCAAACATGGTCGTGGATGGAAGAACTTGAAGTTCTTCCTAATCTTGGAGCTGAAGATCTTGCAAAATTTGCCCCTATGATGCTTTCAAGGGCCTTCTTAGAGTGTTATGTAGCAGGTATTTAGCTTCCTCCTTCTCTCTCTCTCTCTCTCTATATATATATATTGTTGGATATAACATTTTCTGCTCGCGTTATTATCTTCCCCTTGCAGGTAATATTGAGCGCAATGAAGCAGAGTCAATGATTGAGCATGTTGAAGATGTTTTCTTCAAGGGTCCAAACCCCATATGCCGACCATTATTTTCATCACAACATTTGACAAATAGAGTTGTTAAGCTCCGGAAGGGCATGAGTTACAGCTATTCTAAGAGAGGCCTAAATCCAAATGATGAGAACTCTGCTATAGTTCACTATATTCAGGTAATCTCACTCAGGAAAAAAGGAAGGTGTATCTCTCCGTTATGGCTTTTGTTTCATCATTCTCTTCCTGTCTTGCTGATTTTGACTTAATGGGAAACGGTCAATCTATCATTTTCCATATTATCATTTGAGTAAAAGTGGAGAGTAGCAAGCTCCATTTGGTACATGGAAATATTTTTTTTAATGTTTGATGATAATTGAAAGTGAAATTAACATGTAGGAAATAAAAGAAAAACTATGACACGAGTTTAGAAATAATAAAAAATTAGTAATCTTTTTTAGAAACATTTTTTATTATTTGTAGAACCAGTATATGCATACATGGTATATAATATAATTCTATAGAAATGTATATAAAAATGAAAATTGGAAAATCTGTTCATGTACCAAGTGGAGACATGTTCTCTGGTTTACTCTGGAGAAATTACTTCTATTCATGAGAAGTTTAGTTTATAACTTCATCAAACAGATAGTATTATTTGATGCATATACTTTCTAACGACATGGTGCTTCTGACACGATGTTTTGTTATGATATGCAGGTTCATCGAGATGATTTCATTTTGAATGTGAAACTTCAGCTTTTTGCTTTAGTTGCAAAGCAACCTGCATTCCACCAGCTCAGATCGGTAGAGCAACTTGGTTACATTACCGTGCTGATGCAGAGGTCACTAGAAAAATTTTATCCCTTCGTTTTGGTAACTACTTGAAGTATGCTTTTCCTAATCTTTTCCCTCAATTATAGGTACGATTCTGGCATCCGTGGCGTGCAATTCATTATCCAGTCAACAGTGAAGGTGCACATTCCTTGTTGCTGTATTTTCTGCTGCCTTTTTGTCTTCATACTATTGTGGATTTCAATAAGTTCCTTGACATAGTGAGTACTATTTGCTTCTTAACAGGGTCCCCAACACATTGATTCGAGGGTCGAGGCATTGCTCAAAATGTTTGAGACTAAACTTTATGAAATGACTGCTGACGAATTCAAGGTAAGAAATAATTTCTATTCTCGAATATTTCTTTCTCTGCAATTTTAATGGTTGTTATTATGAATTTCCAGTAGAAGTTTCTGATATCTAGAGAATGACCAACTCTCGCTATGCCATCTATTTTAAGCAGAAATGTGAAACATTCTGTTCGATACCGCATAAAGTTAAGCAATTATATATACTGAAGTTTATCAAAAGATAACAGAATTAGGATGGGATGCTTCGATTCTTCCCAATTCCTGATGCATTTTGATGCCAATATTCAACAATCTGTTCAATTATTTATCTGTTTTCATGCATTAATTGTTTTCTAAGTCATGAGGATTCTGAATAGGCTTACATTTATAAACTAATCCCTGTTTTAGATGTAATTATAACTGCAAAACCTGTTCCACAGAGCAATGTAAATGCCTTGATTGATATGAAGCTTGAAAAGCACAAGAACCTGAGAGAAGAATGCGGATTCTACTGGAGAGAGATTGCTGATGGGACCCTCAAGTTTGATAGAAGAGAGGCTGAGGTATGACTGCTCTTTATTTTCTTGCAAGTGAGAAAGATTGTCAGATATCCACTAACCCCACTTCTCTCTCTCTCTCTCTTTTTTACAAAGTAGAGGGATGATAGGGAAGTGAACATGGCAGTCTTTCAATTGGGCTATTATGAATTCTTAGACAGTATTGGTTCAGTGCTCAACTTGGTGCAGTGCCACTGATCGATATTATGATTGGGAGGTTTTTAATTTGATATAGTTCCAAGTGTGTGCTATACCTTTAAAAACCTGTAACTGAAAATGAAGCTTGAAATGCCTATTGTTATTATGAATCCTGTTTTTTGTGCACCAAATGAAGAATAGTTACATTGTTTTTGTTCAAATTCTGTTGTATAATGCTAGCAAAGTATGGTGGCAAATATTTCCAAATTATTTGAGCAAATTTAAATGGTTTGGATTCTAGATAATGAGTTTCAATGTCAAGCTATTTTTGACTCTGAAAATGGCTTTGGTATAGGTCTCTGTGTTAAGACAACTCACCCAGCAAGAATTGATTGATTTCTTCAACGATCATATAAAAGTCGGTGCACCTCAGAAGAAGAAGCTGAGTGTACTAGTGTATGGGAGTCAACATCTTTCTGAGCTCACATTGGATGAAAACAAACAAACTCAACCACCGACGGTTCAGATAGATGACATTTACAGTTTTAGAAGATCTCTACCTCTTTATGGTTCATTTAGGGGGTGTTTTCATACAAAGTTGTAGGGATTGAATCTTAGTTGTATCCGTTCACAGAAGATTTGAACACGATGCTCCTCCATCCAAGTTTCTGGAGCTTCCGGACTGCATAGTTAAGGATGAACAACCGAGAATTACAGGAAGCTTCCACAATTTAGACTTAATAGTGGCCAAATTCTGTCAAAAATCTAGGTGATCATGAAGGAAAAACCTGGTCTGATATTGCTCGACTGGATAGTCAGGTATTCCTTTATATTTTTTATATATCCGCATTGCTATAGCACCCGTTTCTTATTTTATAGTTACTTTTGCCTTTGTCTTGTGAATTAATGAGATCGAAGAAGATTCTGCTTGAGGGTTTGTTGATTTCTATAAGAACTATGATGTAATTTTAAAAGTTCTCAAAGGTTGGTTCGGGCTAGGTATGGCCTCATGTGAGATTCTCAATGGGTCAGGCCTAGCCTAGTGAGTGGGGTGACCTGGACTGAGTCAAGGAGCCCAACAAAGTTCATTTGTCCCGGTCTGCAACCTGTTTGGGCTGAATAAAATAAAATGATAAATTAAATATCAAATTTATATTAACAATATCTTTTAGAATAATATTAAGCTCAATAAACTTCTAAACATATTTAAATATTTTCAAAATATTAGCATTTTAAAAAATTTAAAAATAATGGTGAGGCCCATGGATTGATTATTTCTTTAAAAAAATTTGTCGTCCATAATTTATTGCTCATTTATTTTTTATGATGAGTCAGAACACATCTAATCTGGTAGGCCCATCCTGTTGTCCGATCTAATCTCCCTCTTGGACTAGATCCAATATGAAATAAACCCTGCTAGGCCGAGTAAAAGTTTTGGCTCTTCACCCGTTTTGACATTTCTCGACAGTAAAATTAATTAAAAACAGGTTTACATGTGAATTTATGTAGTCAATTGAATGATCATTTTAAAAATTTATGGTATGTAACAAGCTAAAGCAATGTTTGGAACTAATCAACAAATTATATTGAATTTACTTGAAAATTCACACCTTATTTTTTAAAAAAAATTAATTATCGAGAAGAAATTAAAAGGGTAAAAAAAATTTTTATCGAAGATTGTAAAAGATTTCTGGAATAAAATTATTCATAATGAATTTTAATTTTAGCAATTTTAATAAAATTAGAGAATATTATTTCATATTCACTTAATTTTTCTTAAAAAATTTCCATTTTAACAAACTTTTCTTTCAATGAATTTCTATATAAATTTTACAAATTAGAGAAGATTATTGATTTGTTTCAAGCATAGCCTAATATGCTTTAAATAGATGTCAGTATTTTTATAAAGATACGCTAGGTTAAAAAATCAATTGAGTTGCATTGAGTTTAATTTCATAAAGAAAATATAAAAGCTATGGAGAAGCTTTTCACAAAAAGTATAGTTGATCGCATATCATGTAATCACAATAACTGCATTTTTATTTCGCATAAACTCTTTGGTAAGAGTCTTAATTCAAGAGTAAACAAGTCACCGAAGATATAGTACTTAAAAAAAAAAAAGGTCATTCATTACTTGACGCGTGCGTTGAATGAAAATTATTTGCCAAGGCAAATCTTTTCATCTACTATTTGGAGTAATTATGCTGGTGAAAGGCAAGATGACTATCAGTTATTATACCTATTAATTGCACCAAAAGTTCTCCTACATGGGATAATGAGAATCAAAACTATACAAAACTGACCTGCCTTTACTTTGAGTAAAAAACTTCCAAATTTCTCAGGCTATCTGTAAAAAATAAAAACAATATCCATTTATCCCAAGCTATATGTCAGAAAAAATAACCGCGACTAACGATTGTAAGTAACTTTAGACTCACGAGTAGTGCAGTGCTGTCATGGTTCGAAGGTACAATGTCTCCATTAATTTCCACTTTATGTTAGGTAGAAAATAATCATAGTCATTAAGATTAAAACAGTAATTTATTAATACATGTTGGCATTTCTTTCGTGCACATATACTTCTCTTCACCTAAAGTAGGCGGATGAAGTTAAGGTCTGAGTTCTAATCTCCACAATTATCCAAAGAGTTCTAGCTCACTTGAAATTAAATGAAACTAATATGCAAAGAATATGATGTTGTAGCTGTATGACTTCAAATTTGTCAATTAGACCGTACACTAGTAGTATTTTACTATATAACATTCTCTGTATTTTGAAATAAAATTAAAATGTAAGAATTTATTTATGATTAATTTTATTAGAAAATGATTAAAATTTTACATAAAATAACAAAAACTGAATTCATATAAAACTGAAACAATACATATTTCAATCAGTTTTAATAAATTTTAAAATATATGGTTTCAGATCTACATGAATTCTCACATTTTATTTTTTAATTATCTTAATATAATTTATATATTTTTTGAAAAACTAAAGTGTATGTAATAAGCTTTAGATAAATTGTAAATTGTATGTATAGGTACCGTGTAAATATACGGGTCCTGCCTCCCTCCTGTGCCAGACCTCTTGATTTCCTCCAACTTCAACAACCTGCAGAGAACCATTGGTGTTATCTCTTTCTGTCATAAGACTCAAGAGCAGGCTTATTATTTCCAACATCGCAGCTTGACCATTTACTAAAAACAGCTTCGAAGACGGTGTTTTTTCCTGGACTCTCCATTGCTACAATGCAGCATATGTGAATGAATGCTCATAACAACTTTGTGCCGTTTAAAAACATATGTTACGAGCTGCAATTTAATGTAAAATTGTTTCATATTTTATATTGCTGGATAGGAGTTTCCCATAACTATGCAGTCATATTAGATGTAATCCTGGATAGGATTTTCCCACAAATAAAGAACCCAACAAACTGTCTACGTATATGTACATGTAGATGTATTCGTAAATGATATGTATATCTACATTTGTAAGTATTTTTACGCTCGCAAAACGACAACATGTTTTACGCATCTCTACCGTAAGTTTGTAGTTCCAGTCATTTTAAGTGTCATGCAATCAAGGAACGGTCTTAATGATTCAATCATCGTAAAAATTGTCAATGCTGGTGCTACGAGAAGGGCATTGAGCCAATAGTCACGTGAAAAGTTTAGAGAGGAAGAGAGGATACATTCTGAGAGCTTTGCTTGTGTCAGGGCTGTCGCCGAGCACTTGGCGGATCTTCATTTCAGAGGAACCACTGTCAGAAAGCAACTTCAAAATGGCTTCAGCACGGCGAAGCATTTGAGCCGAACCACCTCCGTGCTTCTTCTTTAGTTCCTCGAGAGCCTTGGCACAACTTTTCTCAACATTGCCGACACATCGGCTTCGCGCGTTCGAGCTGCTCGACAAGCACGAAACCTCTGTTGTGTCGGATCTAGAGGATGCCTTATTCAATGGTTTTTTGGCGGCTTTTTCACCGTCATCGGAGAGACAGAGCTTGGAACGACTCCTCCGCACCACCTGCAGGAGACTCCGGGAATGTAAAATGAAATTTAACTTCCAAATCCAATGATTCTAACTTTTGAAGACTTGAACTGCAACTTATATGACAAGTAGAGACAACAATATCAACATAGTACTGTATTTATTAGCAGATAAATTTGAGTTTGAACGTCGAAAAGAACTCCCAAATGTAGAGCATGGACGCATAAACTGAGAGGAAAACATTGAAACCAACATATCAGGACTAACGGACAATGTTAAAAAAATGTCGCCAAACAGATTGATAGTGGAAGTTCGAGGTCATAGTTGAAGAAAGAGTAGAAGTAACATTTTGAACTCGAATTCAAATAAAAAGTTAAAATTACGAACACAACGATTTAGAGAACAAATCCAGAGCAAATGAAGAGTCCAGAACCTTACATCCTCATAGAGCAATATTCGATATGCTATAACTCGAAGACACTCCAATAGAGGGAAAAAAAGAAAAAACAGCACCTAACGGTGAGTTTCTCAATTCAAGCAAACCAACGCAACTTAGAATAACAGAATATGAAGTCGTAAACACTAGGTGACCTCTGCTAGTAATTCAGAAGAGACAAGGAAACTTCTCAAGAAAATTGATGGAGAATCAAACGGATATAACAATTCAAATTTAGAACTCAGAATCCAAAACAGAGAGATAACAAGAAGACAACCTTGAGGTTCATCTCATGGCAGCGAGCAGCAACCGTGATTATCCTCAGCTGGTGATCGAGGATCTCTCGAGATGCATCAAGAGCCGAAACAGACGGCTTTGATTCAGCGGACGCCAAGCTCATGCTCTGATCATCGCTGCTATTGCTCCCTGTTTCCTCTCCCACCAGTTCTGCATCAAACCGCGATCTACAGAGAACAGTGAATTAAAAA
The DNA here is from genome assembly GCF_000150535.2 of Carica papaya. The sequence continues at coordinate 457,509 of NW_019014600.1, forward strand.
GAAAAATCGAAAAAATGACTGAAATGCGAAATCAAATGCGATTGAGATTGTTTACTCTGGAGGAGAGGGAGTTGTTGGTCTGTTGGAGAGAAGGAGAAGAGCTGAAGCAACAGTACGTTCGAGTGGAGATGGAAATGGAGCCATTTCTGTAAGGGGAAGAAATGTTTCGTTCTGTAAATGGCGGGTATATTTTAAATTTTTTGAAATTTTAGTTTTCTCTGCTCTTTCTATAACGGTTTTACTTCTCCGGCTTCTGAGCTTTGGTTTCCCGGAGGAGGTCTAACATGACAGGAGGATCTCAATTCCCTTGCCAGCTGGCAATTGCTAACGCTAGATATTAACATTTCTGATTCACCGGATGGCAACCGCATTGGACTGTTCTTTTCAAAACGTCACAGCCATTCCTCTTTAAAAGTTTCGTCTTCAGAATTTAGTTCATGTAAGCATCAACGAATAGTCATCTCAGTCTCAATTTTGTTTTGTTTTACACTTTTACTTGTAATTTCAAAGAATTATAATTTTTATTATCTTAAATACTAACGTGTTGTGTATGTGTTCATTTAATTATTGGATTCATCGACTGGGTATTTAATTTATTAATTTTTTATAAAATTCGCGGAATTTTAATACTCATAAACTTAAAATATGCATTAAATATTATAAACACTAATTTTAATTAATTCTTACTGTTGAATAACTTAACAAAATTCATATATTAATTAATTAGATGATATACACACACGTCAATTATAATATAAAATAAATAATTTTTAACTTAAAAATAAATAGAATTAGATCCAAATTTTTATTTTTTTATAAAATAATAAATATACTAATTATTTAATTAAACAATAATTTTGTAAATTTATATATTTAAATTTCTTGCAAAAAAAAATAAGTGGTACCATGAGTAAGAGTATTGGTGTGCATTTAATTATATTAAATTTTTATAAATTAATTTTCAATAAATTAAACATTAAATATGAAGTAATTTTCACACTTATATAATACCAAAGAAGTAAAACAATATATAAATAAAAAAATATTTATAGGTGTGGTTATGAGATTTGTAGATCCCATCCCACTTGATATATATACACACACACACACATAAAAAAATGTATTTGTATAATAATAATAAAAATAATCAAAATATACAAAATAAAATTATGATATTGACTACCCTTTACAGTAAATTTATAACCAAACACACACATATATATATATATATATTTTTTAGTATATAAAATGTTTGGAGTATTTATTTAATCCATTATTATTTTGTTTGATTTGGCCTCTACAGAGATGATGATTCTTCCCCACCCTACATACATAATACACAGGCAATCAACTTCCAATATTCTTAGAGGATTGAAAGATCTTGTAGGGTTTGTCTTCTGTCTCCTCCTCCATCACCATTTCCAAGAAGAACACAAATTATCAACCTTCCCCCAAATTGTATTTGTGCCCAAGAGAAAGAAAAAGAAAAAGAATCCCATGACAGTCATAAATTTTTATTAGATTAATTAATCAATTAATTTAACATCCAAAAATATCATTTTTTTAAATAAAAAACCCCAATAAAATGCATATTAGATAAATAGATGAAAAAAAAATCATTGTACTTTTATTTTATTAAAAAAAAAAACTAAAAATTGCAACACAAGATAGATAAAATTAAGTTATTATATGAATATAAAAATTATTATTATATTAATTATCAATTGACTGATATTATTATCGAGTTTGCAGTAAAAAGTAACAGATTGTAGTTATAATTATAATAAAAAATATTTATTTATATAATAGTGTAGAAAATACATAAAATAGACTTAGATTTTAATCAAAATCGGCCAACATGTTCATTTTAAGCCAATAAGATCTAGAAATGAAAACGTACATGAATCCATAACGAAAAAAAATTTCGCGTAATATGGTAGATATTCCCAATCAACACGTGCCCTTTCAACCTTTTTTTTTCTACTGATGGGATAATAAGAAAAATAAAATCTACGTGTGATTTGGGATCATAACTGC
>NW_019014600.1:459741-472090 GCF_000150535.2 Carica papaya
TTGTGGCTGAGGGAGAGGAAATGGAGGCAAGATGTAAAGAAATTTAGGGTTTCTGACTCAATATGGTAAAGCAAGATCAATTATATATATATTTCCTCTTTTCTTAGAATCGGTTGAATGAGGTGATCTGGAGTGATGGAGGAGAGGTGCAGATGAAGTTATTAATTCAAGTGTGGATATAGTGGTCTCTATTGTGAGGAGGATTAGTGTGGTTAGAGTATAAGCGGTTGGGTGAGAGTATAGGATGAACAGAAGTTATGTAGGCTAGGGTAATGTCATAGAATCCAAGTAGAAGAGGCGAATTGAGTGTTTTAAAGCGAGGAAGGGTCGTGGCATATTCAATGTGCTTGTGTGGCCATTACAGGGCGAGTGTGACAGTGTGAACGAGCGGTTTAATGTGGCGTCTAGTATGTGTGTGTGTGGCAGATACTGGCCGAGGATTGTAGGGATTAAGTAGGTGAATTTATGTGATTTGGTGTGTGTGTGAGTGTGTGTGGCTCTAGAAGAGTCGTGATGCGGTCGGTGTATATGTGTGGCCATTATAGGGCAAGTGTGATAGTGTGAGTGAGCGTTCCAGTGTGGCATCTGGTGTGTGCGTGTGTGACAGAGACTAGCTGAGCATGGTAGGGATTGAGTAGGTGAGCTTATGTGATCTAGTGGGTGTGTAAGTGTGTGTGGCCTCTATAGCTGTGGTTGCAGGTTGGGTGATGGATATGCGGAAGGCCTTCACTAGCTGAGAGTTATGTGGAAAGAAGCCATATCGTACGGTACTTCTTGTGTAAGGGCGGCCTGTACAGGCCGTTGGTTGTAGTTGAGATGAAGGTGGATTAGGTGTATGTGTGTCTATCTAGGTCGGGTGTAGCCGGCGTTGATGTGGACTAGGGTGTTGGTATGTGTGGTCTTTACAAGCCATTATCCCAGGTTGGACATGGATAATTGGTTAGTTGGATATGTGTGTGTGGCCTTTCTAGGCCAGGCATTGCCGATGTTGGTATGGGATAGGGTGTGTATGTGTGATTTTTATAGGTCGTTGCCCCAGGGTTATTAAGGGATAATTAACTGAGTGATGTGTGTAGGTGGCCATTCTAAGTTGGAAGAGTGGGAATGTGTGCGTGTGTGGTCGGTAAAGACTGATTGGTTCCGATACTGAGGTTGAGTAATGGACATAGGCGAACTGTAAATGTCTGTGTAGGCCTTCAGGATCGTAGCTACAAGCGTGGGGTCTCGAAGTATTTCAGTGTTAGTAGGACTAAGCAGTAGCTGCAATTGAGTGGATATAGGGAACAAAGTTATGAGGAAATGGCCATCTTAGGGTAGAGATGAGAGAGTAGATAGGTGGAAGTGAGGGTCTAAGTGAGGAGTGTTGGGGTGGGAAGTTTCTTAGTTTCTATACTGTTAGTCTTAATTTCTACATTTTTTTATTGGGCCTATTGATGCTCATTACTATTGTTTTCAGATGTACTAGATTTAAAGTCGAAATCAGAATGCATAGGGATGGAGCCCCACACTTAAGGAAGGGACGAACGCTAGTATAAGATGCTCGTTTGATATACATGAGTGCACACATTTTATCAACATTGAGATTATAGTTGTTGTAACATTGAACTATACGAATTAACCATGTACTCTTTAAATATTTAATTGAAAAAAGGTGATTGTTATTTTTGTAGAATGTAATGATATAAATTTGTTGCATGATGGAGGATGTTCTTGAATTGGAATGATAGGTGGTGGTAATGCCCCATTTTTAGGACGAAGTGTTACATTGATAGTCTGTTATGCACACTGAATCCTACATTAAGTTCATTTATTGATAAAAAATCACAGAATAATTTAATATTAATGAAATAATAATTAAAATAATTTAGTTTTTAATAAAAGTTTGGCCACATGGATCGCCAGGAGGTGCAGTGAAAAGGAGGGTGTTTCGAATACCGATCCGGAGTAAAAATCTCTCAATATTTTCTTCCATTACAATAAATTAAAGTCTACTAACTAATAACAGTGTGTTTTATAAAAATTAGAAATACCTAAACTAATTTCAAGTCACCAATAGAGTCAGAACCAGTTAGTGTATAATTGTCATATCTTTGTTGTTTATTTTCTCCTATACTGCCTAAAATGCTTAATATTACATCATGTGCTTTAATTTATTGATTTTAATTGTTTTCTCGTTTATTAGTTTATTTACTCGTTTTGTCCATATTTGTTGATTGGTTTGCAATAAATGCCTTGATCATGTCTCCCTTAATTGTTAATTTATTAATTTATACTAGTGGTGTAATTGTCGCTATATTATTATGTAAATATGGAATGAGTTGGTTGTATATGATTGGTGGCTGTTGAATGATGTGAATATGTATACTAAAAGGCTTATTGGGTATCCTGGGTATGAGTGTACGGACTCAGTTTATAGGAAAAATCCTACCGGTATCTCAGTCGAACAAGACTAAGAAGTTCAATACCAAAAGAAGTTGAGAAGTATAAGTTCATCCTCATACCGGACAAAGTATTAAGGCGGTGGTATGTTTGACGCCAATTATCGAACAACGAGATAAATTGATAAATTGGATATTGGGTCCATGCATTGTGGAATCCCTATAGACCCCTAGAAGAACGGGTAAGTGGGTAAGAAGATAAATTTATTATTATTGTTCATTTAAATGTGTAATAAAGTGTTATCCTGGTTATTGTCTTCATAGGTCAGTTTTGAAAACTCATAAAAGTAAATATATAAATAACGTTTTTATGTTAAATGAATTTATTTAAAAAGAGATTAATAACTTTATTGATTATTTTACAATTTTTACCAACTTTAAATTTTTCATATCGGTGTTAAGTGTGATATTCTTACTGGATTAGTATAGTTCATCTTCCTTAATTAACTATTTTAAATCAAGAAAACTAAGATTCAGATCCTTAACAGCAAGAAGATTGTGAATAAAAGCTATCTCCCGCATTCCATCAAAGTTGCCCAACGGAGGTTAACTCTATAAGAATTTTAGTTGTGTTTTCTTTTATTTATTTATCATGTTATTGAAAATTTCTTTAAAAACATTCTCATAATCCTATTGGACATCTTGAGTTATTGTGTAAAAAATGTAAACCTAAAATTCTTAATTGCTTCACTTATATTTCGTTAATTAAATATTTTTATTTCTTTAAGTTTTGGGCATTTACACAAATAGTCCTTAATTTGTTGTTCATTTTTCAATTTAGCTATTTTGACTATTTTAGTATTGCAATTAATTTATTTAATCTTTTTTTAAAATTTTTTATTTAAAATAATTATATTTTTAAACACACTATCACCGTATGTGACGTCATAAATTTATTATTATGGCATGAGTTAATATGTTATAGCTTAAAATTTTATTCAAAATCAAAAAATCAAAACATAATATTGCTAAACAACACTTCTTCCAACTCTATTTTTTTAACATAGACAAAATAAATATGTTTGATTTAATTTTTACTTAAAATTTCGTAAATTTAATTTTTTTTTTCCGCCAACTTTTAACAATAAAATTAGATAAAATGTATGGAAAAAATTTATTTATTTTGATAAAGGTATTAGTTAAACTATATTAAAAACAACACTGCAATAATAAAAAGATTAAGAATAAAAATAAAAAATAAAAGATTAATTATTATTTTTGGAAACTTGTATTATTATTTATTATAAATTATATATATTCAATTTATTTAAATTAAAAAATAAAGAAATCATATATTCCTAAAAGTTATATACATATATATATATATATATATATATATATATATATATATATATATATATAACGTAGCAAGGGTAGAAGACAGTGACTATCTAACCCACTGAGCAACTACCAGTTACAACGCATTGCATTGAAGCCCAAGGAACCTCCTTTTTATGCCTAACCAACCTCTGTCGGCAACCACATCACATGAGAGAAGCCTGTGCTGTGGGTTCGGCTTAGAAGAAGAAAACTAGTTTATACACAGTAAAAAATAAACAAAAATAAAAGAAAAATAAAAGCGGAAAATAACAAACAAAGACTTCGAAACTCAGAGAGAAGCCTCACTTTCAGTCGAGAGTCCCGAGCTCAATAAATCCTTTGGGAGTTTTCCATTTTCGAGTTTTTGAGCTCCGGAGCTGTAAATTTCAGAAGCAGAATTTCCCAAGCAGCGAAAATCTCAAAGAAGCAAAGCGGGTCCATACAGATTCAAATCGAGTTCAATGTTGGTCCAAGACCGTACACTCCCAAAATCTCCAAAGCCTCAGATCAGGTCCCTCCCCACCACCACGCTTCATCATCACCAAAACCGTTTCAGTGAATCCAAATCCCTCGATTTCTCAACATGGTTTTCCGATAATCTCTACAAAATCTCTACAATTGTTGTTTTTATCGTCACCGTCGCGATCTTCTTCTTCTTATATAACAGCACGGACACCGCCTCCTTCCTGCGGTTTCAATCCCAGTCCACGCAGTCTCTTAAGTCGGTCACTCTCCCCAAAATCAACTGGAACTCCATCAGACCCGTCGCCGACACGTCGTCTCCCTACTCGAATTTCCGGTCTGAGAAATGGGTCGTCGTTTCGGTGTCGGGTTACCCTACGGATGCGCTCAGAGCGATGGTGAAGATGAGAGGGTGGCAGGTCTTGGCGATTGGGAACTCGAGGACTCCCAAAGACTGGAACCTCAAAGGTGCCATTTTCTTGTCTCTTGATATGCAAGCTAATTTGGGTTTTCGGGTTCTGGATTATTTGCCTTATAATTCTTACGTTAGGAAGGCTGTTGGGTATTTGTTTGCAATCCAACATGGCGCGAAGAAGATCTTCGATGCCGACGACAGAGGAGAGGTGATTGATGGGGATTTAGGAAAGCATTTTGATGTAGAGTTGGTAGGGGAGGGCGCTAGGCAAGAACCTATATTGCAATATAATCATGAAAATCCTAATAGAACTGTAGTAAACCCATATATTCATTTTGGGCAAAGGTCTGTTTGGCCTAGAGGTTTGCCTTTGGAGGATGTAGGTGAAATTGGTCATGAAGAATATTACACTGAGATTTTTGGCGGGAGGCAGTTTATACAGCAGGGGATTTCAAATGGTCTGCCGGATGTTGATTCGGTATTTTACTTTACTAGGAAGGCTAGTTTAGAAGCATTTGATATTAGGTTCGATGAACATGCCCCAAAAGTGTTGTTGCCACAAGGTATTATGGTGCCGGTGAATTCCTTCAACACCATTTACCATTCTCCTGCATTTTGGGCATTAATGCTTCCAGTCTCGGTTAGTACTATGGCTTCTGATGTATTGAGGGGTTATTGGGGGCAAAGGCTTTTGTGGGAAATTGGTGGATATGTTGCGGTTTATCCACCTACTGTTCACCGGTATGATAAGATTGAGGCCTATCCGTTTTCAGAGGAGAAGGATCTTCATGTAAATGTGGGTCGTCTGATCAAGTTCTTGGTTTTGTGGAGATCAAATAAGCATAGGTTATTTGAGAAGATCTTGGAATTAAGTTTCGCTATGGCAGAAGAAGGGTTTTGGACTGAGAAGGATGTGAAATTCACTGCAGCTTGGCTTCAAGACTTGCTTTCTGTTGGGTACCAGCAGCCAAGGTTAATGTCTTTAGAGTTGGACAGGCCACGAGCAAATATTGGCCATGGGGACAGGAAGGAGTTTGTCCCACGTAAGTTGCCGTCTGTTCATCTTGCGGTTGAAGAAACTGGGACTGTAAATTATGAGATTGGGAATTTGATTCGGTGGAGGAAGAACTTTGGAAATATAGTACTAATAATGTTTTGTAGCGGGCCTGTGGAACGCACTGCCTTGGAGTGGAGATTGCTATATGGACGGATATTCAAAACTGTGGTTATTTTGTCACCGCAGAAGAATTCGGATCTATATGTTGAAGAGGGGCAACTGGAACAAGTATACAAGTAATTTTTCTGTTCTGATGAGCTTTCATATTTCTTAGTAGTATTTTTTTTCTTACCAAATGAGCATGTTGTGATGCTTTTCAAAATTTTGGCCATTATACTTTTTAGAATTACTTTTTTCTCTCTTTCATCTTTAGGAGTTTTTCTTAGGATGGCCTGAAATTGGAAGATTCAGTCATGGATTTCATATGGTTTGTTTTGAATTTGAAATGCATTTTAAGTTTTTGGGCTGATTAAAGAGACCTCTACAGTTATCATGCATTGTAAACCGAGTTTGCTAAGCATTGGTCGTAAGATAACTTACGAAATTTGGCTAATTTGGGTAATTTTCTAGCCGGATGTTTGATATGTTATGCAATTTTCAACTCTTTTATCTGTCGTAGTTCTAGATTTTTGACAGCTCAAGAGAGAGGAAAGTATATTTCTTCAATTTGCTGTTTGAGAGACCTAAGTTTTGATGTCACTAAATTTGGCAGACAGCTCAACTTCTTACAATCATATGCATTGGGCTTAAGGTTCTAGATTTTCTATTAAAGGCTTCATTTATGTTCTGTTGAAGTATCTTCTTTTAGATGCTCTCTCCCAGTACATAACATTGCAAGTTTTTCTTGATTACATGACTTTATCAGCTTAATTTGGCCTCGCCATATTCAGAGTGATTTCTTGATCTGATAATGTTTTACCCATTTGAGTTTGTGAGCATTGATTGGGGTTTCCTTTTACATCAAAAAGGAAAAAGCATTTCTATAATTTTACGACCAACATATATTAAGCAAATCCTTGCTCAAACATGAATTTGCAGCTAGCACTCTGGTTCTTCAACCTATGAGCTGGCATCTAATCTTCCTTATCCATTTAATGATTCACAACAGCACAACTTTCATCAAATAAAAAACCGACTGTAAAGATCCACGTGAAAATGTGCTTCACTCCTGCCAACCCCATTTTGTTTAGTGTCATTAATAATAAGCCCCTTCTATTATACAAGTTGTTGCTCGTTTTTTATTAGGCATGGTACTTTTTTGGTAAATGTCCTGTTTTGTTGCCAATCCATTCATAACCTTGGAAAATAACAGTGATGTTTGTAACTGATGCAGATAAATAGTTCCATTTCCCCCTATACTTACTTTACTGTTTGATACCTTTACAGGCATCTGCCAAAAATATTTGATCGTTACACCAGTGCCGAAGGCTTTCTATTCCTCGAGGATGATACAATTCTTAACTATTGGAATTTGCTGCAAGCAGAGAAGACAAAGCTGTGGATTACTGACAAGGCATAAACTCTAATACCCTCTTGACTTTACATTTATCCACATCTTGTTAGTAGTTTCTTTTCAAGGTTAACCTTTTAGCTTATTCGTCTTCGTCACATTTAGGTTTTGAAATCTTGGACTACTGTGTCCGCGAGTGGTAACTCGGATTGGTATTCCCAGCAAGCAGACATGGTTAAGAAAGTCGTCGACACAATGCCAGTTCACTTCCAAGTAAACTACAAGGACGCAATCAAAAATGACCAGAGTCTAACACTATGCAGCTCTGAAATATTCTATGTTCCTCGACGACTTGTAGCTGACTTTGTTGATCTTGTTAATCTGGTCGGAAATCTAGAGATGCATTACAAGGTTGCCATACCTATGTTCTTCGTATCGATGGATTCGCCTCAGAATTTTGATTCTGTGCTCAGCACGATGATCTACAAGCGGAAACCACCTTCGACTAATTCTTCAACTCTGTATTCTGCTCAAGCACCAGCTGTTCATCCCTGGAATGTTTCTAGCGAACAGGATTTCATCAAGTTAATAAGAAGAATGGCGGAAGGTGATCCTCTGTTAATGGAGTTAGTTTAAAGGTAAAATCAAATTTGATACAGACAAGAACTGTGATAGAGGATGTAAGAAATGTACCACTGTTGCAACTGTTACACCATTATTTTTCTTTTTAATTATTTGTTTCCTAATTTTTTTATGGGTTGGAGAGGGTGTTCTTTATCTTTTGTTTTGTAGCTTTGTTTTGTAGGTTTACCCTGTATAATTCATTTACTGATTGGAGATTTGCTCCAAAGGAAAAAAAAAAAATGTTCATCTTCTTTTGGCTCATGAATATATGAGATCAAACTTGTTCCCAATGCCTGTCTCTTTCGCTTTATAATTTCATGATTCTGAGTATTATTATTATTATTATTATATAAAATTTTAAGTAATTTTAAATTATAGCAATAATGCATTAACAGTGACAATTCACAGGAAAGGAGGAAAAGGACATCTTTTGTTTCTGAAAAATCCAAATGAGAGGACCCAGAGAGTAAATGTGGATCATATAGTATGTCGGTTTGTTTAATATGAAATTTATAATCTATAGTTTTTAGCCCAAAAAAAGTATATAATTATATATTTTTATGGTTAACTTAATCAATTTCAAGGAAACTGAATATATTTTCATTGAGCATTGATTAAGATACAAAGTCTCCCGACCAAATTCACATTTTAAAACATCCCTGAAAGCTACAATCCACCCTTTACAGGACCAGATAAGCTCAAGCAAATGGACATTGTTAATTCGATATTTGCATTTTAACATATCTTACGATCATTAGTTATTTACCGATCAATCCCTTCTATTTTGTCTTCGACTTCGGAGTACAATTGCCTCAACTTCTCGATATTCTCCTCCGAAGTTTCCCAGTACCCGCGTCCATTGGCCTCCAAGAATGTCTGCACCAGCTTCCTGAATGAGTTTGGATTAGTATTCATGAGCCTGTTCAGCATTTGCTCATCTTGGATAAATGTGGAGTTAGCCTCTTCATACACCCAGTTGTCTACTTGCCCTGAGGTAGCACTCCATCCAACTGTATTTGTAAGCCGCTTTTCAATTTCCCGGACACCTTCGTAGCCGCTGGACATCATTCCTTCATACCACTTTGGATTCAACAACTTGGTTCTTGCATCTAGCCGGACAGTCTCAGAGAGTGTGCGGACCTGCAAAGTCACGATTTGGATGTCTTGGATACAAAGAATAACAAATCTGACATGGCATAAGAAAGTGATGAAATTCATTCCCTCGTGTTTTAAGTTAATCGGTACTAATAATTTAAGTTTAAGTTTAAGCACGAGGAAAAATTGTAGGTTATACCATATAATATCATAATGCTTACCTGGGCATTTGCTGTAGTTGTGTCAGCAATGTATGCACTAGGCTTCTTCCCATCTTTCCTCAGATTTTGGACTAGATTAGTTGGGTCTGAGTCGAAGTAGTGACTCACATCAGTGAGGGAAATCTCTGAAGAATCGAGGTTTTGGAATGTAGCATCAGCTGTGCTCAGAGCCATTTCGAAAACTTTTCTTTTCTCAGTCATGCCAGCACCAGGAGCATCACAATCAAATGCAAAGGACTTCCGGCTCAGGTACATGTCTTGGAGCTGCTTCTCATCATTCCATGAGGAATTTTCAACAGCAAGATTGATATTCGAGGAGTAGGATCTTGAGGCATTAGAGAAGACACGACTTGCAGCTTCTCGAACCTCAATGCCGAGGGCTTCAGCTTGCTCTAAAGCATGCTTCCTGACATAGTTCTGGTCTGCTGGTTCATCTAACTCGGCCACCATCTTCACTGCTCGATCAAGAAGGTTCATCTGTAAACAGAATTAAATTGTATTATCATTTCTATTCTATAAAATGAAATTTGAACGAAATCATCATGAGTTTATTAGTATATAGTTACTTCCATGAGGATTTCGTGTTATAACCCTGACCCACATGGTTACTAGAACTCAGAAAATCTTGTGTTGGTATAGCATAAAAAGAATGAATACACAATGTCAAGTACATGATTGATAAATAAGTCTCTGAAGACTCCGGAGCAGTTAACAACAACATCAATTATAGGTCTTCCAAGCTCTTCAAGGCTGACTGTTTCGACGCGGTTCACTCTACCAAAAGTGTCAGGTACAGGACTCACTCCAATCATCCATAAAACTTGAGCTAATGATTCCCCATAAGTTTTGATATTATATGTCCCCCACAGTACAAGTGCAACTGTATCAGGATATTTTCCCCCATTTTCAGCCTTCAGTCTTTCTATCAATCTTTCCACCACAACTTTAGCACTATGCATTGCTGCTGTTGTGGGAATGGTCTGTGGGTGTAAAGCACGAATGTTCTTTCCTGTTGGCAACACTTTCGGGTTCCTAATTGGATCACCACCGGGGCCTGGCTCCACATATTTGCCTTCCAAAGCTTGTTTCAGACTCCGTACTTCATTGTCAGCTACAACCAGCTTCAGACACTCTCCTAAGAATTGAAATAATGTTCTAAGTTTTTCCCTATCTGCCCGAGAAAATTTTGTGCCTGAAAGGTACTGAACCCATGGCTCATTGATACCAAAACCAAGGATTGAGCTCAGCTTGTCAGCCACATCGACAACTTGACCTTTCTGATTGGTTGTCTGCTCCACAAAGGCAGTAATGGCTCCACGAGATGCTTCAGTTATTTGTCTGAGAAGCTCCACATCCTTTAATATTCCCTTATCACTTCCCCGGTAAACATCCTCTATGTCTCTGCCAACAGTCTGAGCTAATATAGATGGCAGTGATGAGATTCCATCTTCAGGCCGGTCTAATGCAGCAATATTGACAAGTGTAGCAACTGCTTCCATAGGTGAGGGAGGTTCACCGATGACATGAAGCCCACAAGGCAAAAGTCTGGACTCAATCTCCATGATCTTGGCATAGACTTTTCCAACCACAAGATCTCGTTCCTTGGCTGAGATCTCCTCTCCTTCCTCGGGAAGTTTTACATCCTTGTCAAGATTACATTGTCTGGCAGTGCTGATAATGGAACTCACAATCTGTGGCCCCCGACCAGTATCTTTAAGAGACTGGTATGACGAGATTAGCTCACTCAATTGCTTGAGTCCCTTGTAGAGTCCCGCATTTTCTGCAGGAGGAGTCAGATAGCTAATTGTGTTGGCATAGCTCCTACGCTTGGCAATGGTAGCTTCAGATGGATTATTAGCAGCATAATAGTAAACATTCGGAATGTTCCCAATAAGACTATCTGGGTAACAGACATCACTCATTCCCACCTGCTTACCAGGCATGAACTCAAGTGAGCCATGAGTTCCAAAGTGAAGAACGGCATCTGCCTTGAAAATTTTCTCCACAAAGGAGTAGTAAGCCGCAAAACCATGATGAGGACTTGCAGATTTGGAGAAGAGTAATCGCATAGGATCACCCTCGTAACCAAAGGTAGGCTGGACTCCGATAAAAACATTACCATACTGTTTTCCATATACCAAAAGATTCTCTCCATCTGCATTCAGATTTCCAGGAGGTTTTCCCCAGTTTTCCTCCAATGCTGCAGCATAGGGAGTTAGTCTTTGGTATTCCCTGACACCCATTTTGTAAGCAATGTTCAGATTAGGACTGCTAAACTGAGCCTCCTTGTCGTGAATTATGTTCTCGATTAGTTCTTCTGCTGTCTCGGGAAGACCCTCGATGTTGTAGCCATCTTTTTTGAGATCTTTCAGAACTGAAAAGATCGAGGCAAAGACGTTAAGATAGGCAGCCGTCCCAACATTGCCTTTGTCTGGGGGGAAACTGAAGACTGTGATTGCTAGCCTCTTCTCTGCCTGCAAAAGTACATTTATTAATCATAACAAGCATAGAAAATCAAAATCAATGTGCACACTGGTATTTAACATACTATGGAACAGACACAAGAAAATAAAGAATCTTCCCCAGAAAAATCTCCTAGAAGACATTAATACGTGCCCGAAGAATTTTCTCCTATAAGAGGTTGTGAATTTGAGTCTTGCTGCTTATTCTACTGTGTCAACATTAGGAGGTTGTGTTATAATTGGTATGTACGTATCACATGATTAACATGCTTATAAATGTATCTCAGGTGCACCAAAACTTGAAATTTGTTGGGTTTTCTTCTTCTTCACATATGTGAAATTTTATAGATAAATGACTTGTTGATAAATTTTTACAAAGTATACATTTAATTATAAATGAGAAAATGGGTATAACTGCATTTCATGGCCTAGGAAGATGAAGCAAATATTGAATACCTTAGATTTCCTTTTCAGTTCAGCCCATCTGATGGCTCTGGTACAAAGTTGTTCAACCCTCTTGTGAAGAGCATGTGACTTTCCTGCAGTACATCAGCAATTTCATCAGGTAACAGGAACTGTAGAAAAGACAAAAACAAGGACTTCCCTAAATTGCAAACCTTTTGTCTCTCTATTTCTTTCTGGACCAAGACTGTTCATATATATTCTTCTTTACAGTAATTCCAAATCTTAAGAAACAGAAGAAATGTTATACGGGTAAAATACTGTTTGACCCTTGTAGTTTAAACTAGTTTGCAATCACTACCCTTACGTTTTGATTTTTTTGTTATTACCCACAAAATCATCA
>NW_019014600.1:480400-512372 GCF_000150535.2 Carica papaya
GATTAGCTTTACTGGCAACACAATGCAACTCTACCCAATATCGCACTGAAATTTTAGCTTGCATTGATTGAGTGGTTCAATTATTATACAACCCTATACTTTCAAAATAAGAGATTGAGGGAATATTTAGGGGGTCCAAGAGGAAGGTTCCATAAGCCCCCTCTTCAAGAGGAGTTCTCAATGTCTTTATCCCATGGGAAACAGATCATGAAGTGATTGTAATTGGCAATGCAGTGTGGTGACTAGTTGAAAAGCAACCAATAAGACGACTTTCTATAATACATAAAAATTTCATTGCAAAATGGAGGGGCTTGATCTGATTTAATGGCTCTTTCATTTGTTAATACATATTGTTAGGCACCACGTTTATGTGCCAAAAATTCCTTTTTGGACACATGAAAATGCATGCATCCACACATGAATAGACACATGTTGTTCTGATTGACAAAGTACCAAATATAAGTAGTTCTTCTCTCAACAGGGTCAAGGCTATTCTTTACCAGCTGATATTCAGTATGTTGATGCACGTTGGGATATACCTGTGGTGCTTCCTCTTCATGATTGCCTTGCACAAGAGCTCAAATTGCTTTGTCATCTTGATGGGTTTGTACATCAGTTCTAAATCATTTATGTTTGTATACTCTTGAGGAACATATAAGACATAAGTCATTTTGTCTGCTGCTGAATGACAGTGTCAACCTCATTTTGGCAGGGCAGTCTAAAGATTGTGGACTTTCATGATGATCTTTCTTCTGGCATTAATAGCTTGGTTTCGTCATTCGTGAAAATATTACAGGTGAAATTTGGGCTTCTGAAGTCTTGTATCCATTATCCGACTTTTCATTTTATCTTATTTTGCTTGGTACTTTTTGGGGACAACAATTTCTAATCAATGCTCAAGTTATTATCATGTGCTTATAGCAGCACATCACTTGTTCCTTGGGGCTGGGAGGGTTTGGAGGTTGAAGACCTAAGACTCACCTTTATTATCACAAAACTAAATATGCAATTTGTTTGAAGGTTTCTATAATGAGAGATGTAGAAGTAGATCCAATAGCTTTTTAAGAGTAGATCAAAAGACTGTTCTAGAGTTTGAATGTAGCAGTGCAGTGAATATATAATATACTTGAAGCTTGTCATTTCTTTTTAGTTGCCTGTTAGGAATGATCAATTTCTCCAATTTTTTGCATTCATCTTAAACAGAAGGTGATTACCTATCCCTTTGACAATATTTGTTTCTCAGCAAGAAAATCCTTCTCGAGAGTGCACCATTGTACGAACGGCTGGAAAGCTTACTCCATTTCACTTCAACAAAATACCCGAAATCAATGATTCTAATGTTCCCTTGGCAACACGAAGGCGGCAAAAGAGATTCAACCTCATGCCCAAGGAATCTATTTCCTCGGAGTCGTTTTGCCCAATGTGCTATAGTCCACTCAATAAATCAGACTTGACAAGTTCAATAAGACCTGCGGATTGCCAAAGTGATATTTTTGCTGTTGCCTGTTGTTCCAGTTGCGAGTTTCAGATACTTCCCAAGGATCCATCATCAATGGAGCACTTCTATTCACTTCTACCACAGCCATTAATTGCCACAGTGAAACTTGACAAGAGTCATAATCTAAGTTTGCTAAGGTGAGTGCTAAATTTACCACTAATGCTATTTACTTGCATGTCTTAATGTTAACTTGCACTAGGCAGTTGGCATCCATCTATATCAGGAACTTTCCTTTTGTACAAAAGAGAGTTGTCATATTGGATATTAAAACACCATTAGGATAAAAGTAAGGAGGATGTCAGTTTTGATTTTTGAGTAAAGGCCACCTAGTTGTAAGTACAAGAGCTTGCATTTCTTATGAAGAGGCCTAATTACGGTCTAACCAGTATTATCTCCTACCATGTATGTCCTTAATTTATATTCTATTGTTTTACCTCAGTTAGTGGAGTATTCTGGATGTTTAAAATTTGATTATAACTTCCATTTTCAATTCATCATTACACCAAATTTTCCCTTGCCTTGAAGTCTTTGAAGATAGATTTCTGATTCCCAATTGGGAGAAAATCACCTAGCTAGAACTGGAAATAGAAGTTGGATACTGTTCTCTTCCCAACCTTATCCATTTTACTCTCCATATTCAAATCCAAAACATAAGCTGAACATTGCTTTTGTCACCTCAAATCTTTTAACATATATCACCCCCTGCTTTCAGGGAGAAAATAGAAGATTGCTTGCTTTCTGATTGCGACGACGAGGACTAAAGAGACTTGCTTATTCCAGCAGTTATACATTTCATTTGGGTTATGACAATATCTGGTGTCTGAGGCAAGCTTGTCTGCCTGCTCTGGCAGATGGTTTCATCGAGAAACTCAGGTGTAAAACAACAGCAGCTAAAATTCGTGATTGGAGAGTACCGGATGGTATTAAGCCTTGCTTTGCATTGATTAGCGTAACTAATAGAAGTGATTGTAGGACTAATACAGGTCCATCATGGTTACGATAGGTAATGGAAAGAGTTCTATCATTTTGTCCAATTATTGTCGAAATAGGAAATAAAAGATGCAAGTGGTGCGCGGATCACCGTTGCATTGGCAAATTTTGAATGTTTTGCCAGAAATTTCTGCAATAGGTAGCTTATTTAAGCTGTTGATGTGAGTAATTATTTAGTCCATCATATTATCCCATTTGAATTCACTCTTCTAAATTATATAAATTTGTTTCTGAAAATTGAGGAACAATGCAGAAGCATTCTAGCTGTTGTTGTACACCAAATTTGAATGTTTTGGTGAAGTACATGTAACCCCAATAAATTTCTGAACCACCGGTATAATTGATTACTGCACATTTCCAGAAATGATGCATCAATTGAAGAAAGGATAAAGAAGAATCAATCATCAAATGAACATGTACAGCACAAAGAAAGTAATTTGGTTTCTGAATCTTAATATGTTCATCTAGTGTTTACAACAAGAATCTCCAAATCACGAAAGTTTGGAAAAGAATTCCTCGATCTGATTCTCGTTTATCAGAACACCAAATTTTTGGTTAACGTCGTTCATTAGATCACCTTGAAATTCTTTTGCCGCATCGGAGGCCTGAATCTCAATGTACTCATTCAAGTTATGCACGGTTCCATCTGCACAAAGCAGTACAGGAAAACAGCACAAGTATTTCAGTTGGAAACCTTAAGATACACACTCATGGCTTCAGATTTATAAAAAATCAAGTGCACAAATTTGTTTCAATGGTTGACAAGATACTAAGTTTTCGATTGGCAGGAAAACTTTTTGGATGGCTCTTTATATCACGTAGTTCGAGTTTATTCAAATTTCAATTTTATAGAATAAAAATATTATTCAATTTAAGTGTTTTGTGATTTTTTTAATAAATCAGAATATAGATTTATACTTTTAAAATTGAAAATATGACTTCAATCGATTTGATTATGTATCAGATATGTAAAGCATGACTAAATTTTAAATATCAAATAGTTAAGACTTACTAATAGAATATAGATTAAACCAAACATAATTTTATTACCTTCAGCAACAATGGGTTCATATGCCGGAGGTTCTGCAATCCAGTTCCCAACAGAATCTTTCATGTGTCTCCTATCAGAGGCAAAGCAACGAAGAAACACCGGAGCATGCACAATGCGGAAAAACCTGTAAGCCAAAATATGTTAAAAAATCCGACATTCAGAATATGCGATTCCTTGCAAATACAGCTACTCAATGAGGAGACAAACTATCCCCGTTAGCTAGCTAGCTGCACTGGTGTGGCAGCATTTAGTAACCAACCCCTTGGATGGCTGCACTCAGCATGATCCTGGAAACATGATTATTGAAGGAGGGTCCTCAAAAGATCCAGAGTATGTCATTATTCCTCGGGAAGAAATTCATGCAGACAAGTCCTGAAGTCTGGAGTAGGGCTTACAAAGGTTGAACCAAATTAAGTTCTGTCATGAAAAGTCACCTAATTGTCGATAGGAAAGATTTCATAAGGCGAGAGACAAGGAAGATAGTGCCGTACTCAATTTTCTCATAGAAGGGCAGCAAACAATGAGGCAGCAATGCAACAGGCCCAAAACGTGTAAATAAACTGTTCACATATGAACATAAGAACAAATGAAAACACACTGAAAAAATTGCTCATCTAACATTCCGAAAACTGTCAGGATCTACTCAGCAATTAAATCAAAGTGAAAGAGCAAAAGATAAGCCATAACAAAATTCAGCACTTTTCCATATTAGAGAATTTCAAGAAAACTGTCAGGTTCTACTCAGCCAACAAGTGTTCTAAATGTTTTTACAGGTGAGAACTATCTAAGTCTAGTTCGATGTGAAATGGTACTTATTAGCAAGCTCAACCAGTAAAAATATGAGCCAAGATCTTTGCAAAAATCATACCACATGTCAGCTGCATTTAGTTTAATTTAATTTCTTACAATTACTTATAATTGTAGTACAACAGACAAGCCATTACCTCTGATACTCAGAAAAGAGCTGAAAAGATGGCCGAATGGTTTCAGATACATAAGAAGCCAAAGGAGAGGGAAAGGGGAGAGCCGAGTCCAAATCCCACACTAAATGAGGACTACCGTTGTTTTTCCGCTACGAAATCCAATACAGTTTCAAAATCTTGAAAGCTGACAGATGGGAAAGCATATAATCATTATAACTAAAATTCAATAATACCATCACCTGAACACAAATGACATGATAGTCCCAGAGAATAGCACCATCTGCTCTCTTGCTAGCCTTCTGATTCCATAAAGGGACCTTGAGAACATTAATTCCAAGTGTGAGGACAAACATCAAGAACACTTTCACTATCAGGGAAAGCTGGAAAGAAGAAAGTAATTCTCTACAATCATGTTGCAGCTTAGAAATCTCAGGCTTTGCAAGGTAATCATTGAGAAAAGTAGCATTTGAATCCTAGTAGCTTTTTTTTTTCTTTTTTTTTTTTGAAATTTAGATCCTAGTAGTTAAAAGGACCAAATAAGAACCAACATCAGATCAACAACCAACCAGAATAAGAATCATTTCACATTTTTTTAAGTATAAACCAAAAAGAAAATCCTCTTGTCCAAGTCAATTTCTACCATGCTTGACCAAACAAAATTTGAGGGCCACACAACCAAGACATAATATGCCAAAAAAGAAAACCAAGATTGTCTATGTAACTACTCAGTATAACCGTGTCTCAGCTCAACAAATATTCGTGGCATACTCACAAGTAACTTGTAATCAGAAATCATCTCAAATAATGATAAACATATTGATCCTACAACAATTAAAGCAGAATGCAGAAACAAAAGACTGAAATAACGATTAATGTGCCTGTTTCTTCTCGTTTGAAATGAAAGCAACGAAAAGGTCAGATCCTGTAGCATCTGCTGTCCCATTAGTGCACAATTCCTTGCATAGCAAGTATACATTCTCTTCGCTATAAATAACATAAAAAATGGTTAGTAAATTTGATAATCACAAAGAATAATTTTGAACCTTGAAGAAAAAAAGGCATAAAAATTACAGCGATGCTGATTGATTCAAGTCTATTTTGTTCAGACTTCTCAGCTCAATAATTAGATATAAAATTAACTTAATATTCAAAAACTATTTCATTCAACTCTATGGCATCTATATCGTATTCATATTTCTACTAAATAAAATTGGAATTCGGAAAAGACATCTAGAATTCCAAAGTGGTTATGATTTAGTCTATTAACACATATAACATGTTCTAAATATTCAAACATTCCAGTCAAGTTTTTGTAATGCAAATTTGTATCAGATAGAGATGCTGTTAGCTGAATAAGCCAAAAGCAACCGAACAAACAACAATCAAGGGAACAGAATGGCTTTAGATTATTGAAGAATCAACTAGGGGAAGCTAATGAAGGTATAGGTAGCAAGTATCTTTCTTGGTTTTCTCAGACAGAAAGTTCATAATAAAGAACGGAAGGGAAAACAGCCTAGGAACGTCACCGTTCTGATGCAAAAGAACAGAATCAGGAAAATCACTAATAAACTTCTTATGTGATCATCATCGTATAACACCTGGAAATTCCCAACAAATGAAACGCAAAAGGTGAACCTTTTGAAATTTTGAAAAAACAGGCGAAGAGAGAGATAATCTGTGTTTATCCAATAAGAATCAGAAAATAAAAGGTACCAGTAAAAGGGGGTGTGCTGTAACCGAGAGATGTCCATGGCTGCTTTAGCTCCAGAATCTCACCGTTTCTCACTCGATCTGCTGTTTCTCTGGTATGATCAGTCACAGGAGTTGGACGTTTTTATGCAGCGGGAGGGAGGGGATTTTCACACCCTAAACGTCGTCGTTTGAAACATACTACGATTGGATAAATGAAAGAAGCGAGGGAATACGGATACTGTAAATAGCAACCAAGACAGACACGACGCCGTTTCAGCATCCTTAACTGTTTTCCTGCCCAAGTGCTCATCTCATCCTGTCTCCATTCACAGATGGAGCCAAAACAACCCGCCAGCTCGCCGCCGCCGCCCCAGCGTCGTCGCCAAATCTGCTGCAAATGTGACCGGCCCCAGACAGTGTGCCTCTGCCACGTCATCCCGGCGGCAGCGCTCCCAACGAGGACCAAGATAATAATCCTCCACCATCCGCACGAATCTCAGCACAAGCTCAACACGACTCCTCTCCTCGCCAAATCCCTCCTCCACGTCACCACCGTGCCCGGCCGCCGCCTTCTGCCGGCTCACTTCCCAAATTACGAGAACGACCAATCTCCTCGTGCCATCTACCTCTTCCCGCCATCTCCTTCCTCACCCGCCGTTACACTATCCAACCTCCAATCCCTCGTGCCAATCAATCGCGAAGCCGCCCCTCTGACCTTAATCGTCTTCGATGCCACCTGGAAGCACGCGAAGGAGATGGTGAGGGCAAGCGAGGGGGTCTTAAGGAGTATCGGGGCTTTAAGGGTCTGTTTGGACACAGGCTTTGACGAGACCATTGGCGGCGGGAGCATCTACGACTCCGAGTTGCTGCTAAGGAAGGAGCCTTTTGGCGGGTGCGTTAGCACACTGGAAGCTGTCGCCAGGTGCTTGAGAGCGGTTGAGCCTGACGGCATGGAGATCGAGAGGAAGCTGATTGAGGTTTTGAGGGAGATGGTGAGATTGCAGGCTGGGTTTTTGAAGCCGGTCAAGCCACGGCCGAAACTCTTGAAAAAGAATCAGACAAAGGAGAAGGAGAAGGAAAGGGAGAAGAACGAGAGCTCTGGTTTTTGATCTGGCATTTCTAGAATCTGGGTTCACTTATTTTTTGGTGTTGGTACATTCGGTATGGAGAACGAGAAACGTAAGGCCCATACCAGGAAGCAGCGAGAAGAGGAAGAAGAAAGGAGATGCGAACTTCTATAAACTGGGTTTGGAGGTAGCAGTTACTGTATTCAAGATTGTAATTCAACACCATTAATATGTAATGAACCGACAATAATCAACCAAAACATTCTTGTTTGATGCATTATCAGACGAATTACGATTCCTTGTAGCTTATACTTCGTCCTTCTTGTTGCTTTTAGCATAAGTTCCAGCATGTCAGGATGCATTTAAACGCCATACCCATGAGATTGAATACAAATAGAATAATAAAAAGGAACAAGTAAGATGTCTTCAAAGATTCCTCCATTGCCACATATCAGAGATTACTACTTCCAGAATATTTCAAGTCAAATCTCCACGGGCATATTCCTATGTTATAATCTCTAAATAACTCTTAATAACTCTCTACTTTCGTCAACGTGAAGACTGAAGGCCACCAAAAAGAGCGCACTCCCAAAATGACGCCGTTTTCCATCTTAGAGTATTGGGCCTATTGGGCCTATTGGGGCCCATTTGTTTCTTTGGGCCTCAACTAAATGGGCTTGGATTGGGTTGGATTTCTTGCTTTGGTTGCGTAAGATTGAAAAAAAGAGATTTAAACTGTTTTGGGCATTGATGGGATTATTAAGCTGGAAATGGGTTTAATTTTAGCGTTTTAGAAATTCGAGTTTATATGAAATTAAAAAATGGCTATGGTAGAGGAGTTTCTATCAAAAAATAGGTTATTTAAATATAAATAAATAAATAAATACTCAAAAATTAATTAATCCTCAAAATTTATTTAAATTTTAAAATAAAAAAGTATGTAATTTTTTATTTTTATTTAACTTTTGTATTATAATTTATTCCAAGAACTAAAAAAAAAAAAAACTTTATTTTATAACAAAACCACCATTGTTAATTAAAAAATAAAATTAAAATCAGATTGAGAAGGCTGTGGTGATTAGGTGTATGATTTTCCAAAATATTTTAGAAAAAGTGGTTTGAAGTTTTTAAACTGGGAAAAAGAAGCTGGCACCGGCAACGGCTAGCAGCGGAGAAGAAAAGAAGAGGACACTCCAACGGTCACCGCCAGGTTGTCGTGTCGGCAAATTCAAAAAAAAAAAATGGAAGCGTCCCCATGTCCCGACAAACTTGGGACTTGAACTCTCACCAACCTTTCCTTTTTTATTTTATTTTATTTTTTTATATATATCTACTTATAATTTATTAATTATTATTTAGCCCTGGCTTTATTTATTTTCAATTAAATTTTTATTTTTTTAATGGGTGACCAAATATTTCAGCGGAATAAAAAAAACAAGCGTTAATTTATTATGTATATGGTATCATAATAGTAATACACTATTATTATATTATAAATATATTTTTTATTTTCTAATAATTTGAATTAAATAAAATTTCTCAATTATTATTCATTGACTTTTAAATTTTAATTTGAAACTTAATAATTGATTAATTTATAAGAGATACATCAAATATATATTGAGAATCTAATATATATATATATATGCATATAATAAGCTACTGTAATATTTCTTGATGATTTTTTTTAGTTAGGATATATATATATATATATTTTAATATATTTATATTTATCAATTATTACTTAATTAAATAGTTAATATATTTATTTTTTTATTTGATTCATTATGAAATATATTACTGATTATAAGAAAAATAAATTTGTTTTATTTATAATATTTTACAAAATTTAAGGGCATATTTTTGTAATTTTCTAAAATTTTACAAATATTTTTTTGTTAAATCTCTAAATTTATTTATAATAATGAATTATGCTTCATGTGGAATTACCATGATAATAAAATTTTATTTATTTTCTCAATTTAAAATTTTTCAATAAATAAGTTTACTTATTAATAAATTTATAATTTTTTTAAAAAAATAAAATGATCAATTAGGAATTTCCCAGTCATATCACATTATATGTATATATGCTGTTAATGTCATTTTCCATATACCCACCAAAAGTTACCATAAGAACATTTTAGGTTAATATTACAAAAAGTTTTTTTACTTCTCATAATTGTTGAAATTATTTACTGCATTTAAAATTAAACTAATTGGACGCAGTAATATTTAAAATAAATATTTTTATAAAGTATTTAGAAATTATTTCGCACTTTAAAATAATTATTCAGATTAAACTAAAAAAAAAATTATTTTACGGAACTTTCAGTATTCGGGAATACATATTGCCTCGGTAACTTGGGCTCGGGACCCCAGGGGAGGGTGTGAAAGGGACTAATCTGCAATTTTCATGCATTAAAAGGATGTTTTAGCAAATTAATCACACTCGTTAGTTTATATCTGTCGAGAAAAGAGAAAAATTCAGGAGGAGAGAGAGGGGGGAAGAGAGAGAAAAGAGGAGAGAGAAAAGAGGAGAGAGAAGCAGACTTGAGGTTTTGAGGCCTGGTGATCACGATCCAAGGTGAGAATCGACCCAAAGCTGTTGTTTATTTAGATTCTGATTCGTTTAAGTTAGATTGTGTGAAGTTAAGGGTGCCGATTTAATGGTATCGCGGCCAGTGCTCTGGCGATGTGCCGGTGGTGAATTTTTAATTGTCGATTATACTCGTCCTGACTGTTGATTAGTGTTGTTTGACTTGAATCGAAGTTTTATTTTGTGGATTAGGGTTTTTTTTTTCTGAATAATCACCAGTGGAAATTTTTAAACAGTGGTAAGTGAGCTAACTGTAGGCCACCGGAAAATTAATCTGCGGCGATGAAATGGGTCTGTACTCAAAAGAAGTTTGTTGTATTCTTCGGGAATTTTTTGATGATATATACCTTCCTTCTTGATCTTCATGGATTTGAAGATGTTATGTGAAGGCTGTGGAAACTAGGGAAAGAAATGCTTGAAAAATGTTATTTAAAAGTCCCACGAATTATGATCTCTATTAGAGAATTGACGCTTGTGTTTTCCATTTATAATGGTGTAATTTAGTTTACTAGTTCTCTTTTGTGTTATTTTATATTACTGGGTTTTTGAAAGTTTTCCCTTTTGGAATTTTGTTATTGTGGGTAAGCAAGTTAGATAAGTAATTTATGTAACCGAGATTATATTCTATGAAACGAAACTGTTGAAGGCACGCAAAGGTTATTTTCTTATTGCTACTTTGCTTGGTTGAAAGGCTTGATGAACTTTTTTGCATATATATTTTATGTTGCATATGTTGGAGAAATAGCTTCAAGCTCTCCTTCAATTAAGAGCCTGACTTGCCTCCTCCTTCTTCTTCTTGTTAATTGGGAATCTTACTTCCTTTTTAGTATGACTTCAGACAGACACAATTAAACTCAAGAAAGAGCTCATTAGGCTGTTATCTTAATCTATATATAGCTTTATATGGGAGGCCAGAGCTCTCTAATCGTGTGATGTTTTCTATTTGCATAAGTTCAGCCACTTGTTGGTGTTGGTATTGTCTATATGCTGATTACTGACTTCCTTCCTTAAGTCAGAAAATGAAATTTTGATTGTTTTTTTTTTTTAAATTTTTCAGGTCCTTTTTTGTATTGGCTCAATAAATTCTCTCTGAACATCAGCAGTTGGGGGATATTCTACATCCTTGGCTGAGGTTCTGCTTTATTATCAGTAGAAGGAATTCTTTCAAGCATCATACTTCTTTTCATAGCCATGGTAAATAACCTTTTTCTAACTGTTTATCTTCAATGCCATTTTTCTTGTGTATTTACTCCAGACTTGAATAACCTTTTTCTTTCGAGCATCGTACTTCTTTCTGTGGCCTAGGATGACACGCGGTACACGAGATGTTGTTAATAAAATTATAATGATGCCAGGATACCCATTGAGGTTGGGAGTTCGTAGGACTTGATTAGGAAGGCCTTAAGTTGTCAGCCGTGCAACTGAAGCAAATATCTTGCATTTGTTATACATGGGCTTTAGTGGTATCTATGGCTTGAGATTGTCATGAGAGAAAATAATAATGTACTAGCACTATAATAATGTATATTCTTCTCTGTATGGTGAATGTGTTGCATTTTAGCTAGTGTACTTGGAATACTTTTTATCTTCTTTTGTTTCCTTGCCTGTTGCAGGTGATTTTTGTTTTCCAAAAATGAATTCTTTGAGTTTCTAACTTACTGTTGTCCTTGTTTTCCCAGGCAACAAATGAAAATCTTCCACCTAATGTCATAAAGCAACTAGCAAAGGAATTGAAAAATCTCGATGAATCTCCTCCTGAGGGCATTAAAGTTGGAGTAAATGATGATGACTTTTCAAATATATATGCTGATATTGAAGGCCCAGGTTTAGAAAATTTTTTCTGCTGGAATCTTTGTTCAGGACATGCTATGGAATTTCAAACTGATGTAGTGTTTATTGACCTTGGCCATGCAGCTGGGACCCCTTATGAGAATGGTGTTTTCCGAATGAAGTTGTTGCTGCCTCATGACTTTCCACACTCCCCTCCAAAAGGTTGGTTGATGCATTTTATCATCTTCTACTTCAAAACCAGGCTTTTGTAGGAGTAAGAAGTGTATCTTGATGGGTTTGATTCCCATTCTTTCCAAGGAGCTGCACGCTAGTTATACTAATATCCATTACAGTCATCACATTTTAATTGTACGCTACTCATTTCCATGGAATCTGTTTTTCATTCTTCACACGCGATAATCTGAACGTGGCTGTTTTAGGCTACTTCCTGACAAAGATTTTCCATCCAAACATTGCAAACAATGGTGAGATTTGTGTCAATACACTAAAAAAGGATTGGAATCCCAGTCTTGGATTGCGACATGTTCTAACTGTAAGTTCCAGTGATGCCATAGAGTTTTCAATACAAGTTTCTTCCCTTTTTTTTTTTTGTCAATTTTGTGTTTATCAGTCTCATTTGATTCTAATGAAAACTCTGTGATTTATCTTTTTCTTGATTCTGAGGTTTGTGATCACAGGTAGTCAGGTGTTTATTGATTGAGCCATTTCCAGAATCAGCTTTGAATGAGCAGGCTGGCAAGATGTTGCTTGAAAATTATGAGGAATATGCAAGGCATGCAAGGTGAGCCATATACCTGCTTTGGTTAGTGTTCTGATGTATGCGAACACAATCCATGGGAGTATGTAAAGTTGACCTCTCACCTAGTATGGCTTTTGTTTTATATTGGGGCATATTTTTCTTTTTCTTTTTCTTTTTTTTTTTCCGGTTGGGGCTGGGGGTGGGATGGAGTTTCCTTTGGATTTCAAGCTCTAAAGTTCAATAGGAGAGAAACAAGTAAACTTCCATTTTGCAAAATGCATCTAATAAGAGTATGTTTGGCTTTTTAATCTTTAAGTTATATTAGTTTGTTGCACTTCCAGTATTTTAGATCCTATCTCATTTAATGTGATCTTGAACTCCGATGTGAAAGTAAACTCTATTAAGGAGAACAGTTATTTTGCATTTATTTGATCAGATGCTTTTCGGGATTATTGAACTTTTTCTAGATTGTGGTTCTACTTCAGCATTTCATTGCGTACAAACGCCACTCAGCTCTCTTCTTTGAATAATCTGTGCAGGCTGTACACTGGAATCCATGCCAAAGCAAAACCAAAGTTTAAGACAGCAGCAATTTCTGAGTCAACTACAGCACTAAATGTTGATCAGACCAATGTTGACCAGAGTAACACCTCAGTTAACCTTTCATCTGTGTTAGCCCCTCCAGCTGCAGCCACCAAAGGCGCACATAGTCAGGACCAGACCACCATTGCGGCAGTTCCAACAACTAATTCAGGATCTACAACTACACTGCCGCCACAAGCAGCTGCAACAACGCAGAAAGAAGCCGGGTTGGCAAAACTTCAGGCAGACAAGAAGAAAATGGATGCTAGAAAGAAAAGTTTGAAGAGATTATGATATGTCGGATTCAACTGAAATGGTATTATTGTGAAGTTTGTGGGTACTTCTGTCCTTTAATTGATGGAAACGTGGAGGAGAGGGGGAAAAGGCTGCATTAGGAGAAAATGGGTACTTGAATTAGGGGAAAACGATGCATAAATTTGACCTTCCTCTCTCTCTCTCTCTCTCTCTCTCTCCAAATTGCCCTTTATTTGCATTAGAAATCTGTTAGCTTTGATGTGATTTTATTTTAAAAAGCAACTCTTTGTTCAGATCCTCTCTTCAATTGAAGAGATTGAGATAATGGTTGGATTAAAATGCATCACAATTTGGAACTCTGTCGATCATTTCAACTTAAAATGGAGTCCTTAACACTCCATTAGATCAATTTGCAGAGGTAGAATGTCTTAGTAAGTTGGAGCTAAGAGCATTCCTTGTGTGTATAAATGTTAAATGAGAGAAATATTTGATTGTGCTTCTGTTAATGGACCTTGGGTCAGAAGGCCTGTTTACCTAGGGATGCCTGGCTCAGTTGAAGTGATCAAAACAAACTTCAACTATTATGAACTGTTTTACAAGGTTATATATATGTTGGCATGGTGATTCTAATGTGATGATTCTTAATTACATGTTCCATATGAAAATGTCAAAGCATCTTATACAGCACCTGGTATCCATCATTTACTGCTAGAATTACTGGGATATCTAATCCCCATTTGTTCCCTTAGCTTCCGTCTCTCAGTGTCAGTGTCGGTTTAGTAAAGTACTTTCGTCGTTGGTGTTCTTTTTGATCTCTACGCATTTTACCGCTCCATTGAAAATTCCCTTAGTTCCTACCGTACTTCAGCTTAATAGTTTTCATCGTTTGTCTAGAATTGAATCCCGAAATTTAACGGCAGACTTAAAAAGTTTTCTAAAGATACTTCATATTCAATCATTTTGGATAACACTTGCACCGATGCTTATTTATCATATTGATAGATAATTATTATATAATTAGTTAATATTTTTTTAATTAATTAAAAATAAATTTTTGTTTTAAAAAATTGTGTTGTGATATCAATTTTATTATTATATTTTACTAAAGATAATATAATACATTTTAAAAATAAAAATGACGTGTTAAATCTTAATATGTATATTACATAAAACATATATATACTT
Source organism: Carica papaya (assembly GCF_000150535.2). The sequence goes on from NW_019014600.1 coordinate 494,773, forward strand.
AATAATTAATTGATTACTTAATATGTAAAAATTTTTATGTTAAAAATAAAAGCATGCAGATATTATAGCATAATTTTCCGTGAATGAATAAAATAACAGAGCATATTGATAGCATCCTTCCTCTCCTTCCTGGAAAAAGCCATGTCTGTTCTCGTCGTCTTCTTCGAAAGCCTAGACAATCGATTTTCTTTTCCATAATTACATAATTTTATGGTGGTCAATGTTGAGATGCGAGTGACACCAACAATCATTTCCTTTTTTTTTTTTTTTGTACCGATTTAATGCCACCGTGGTTTTTCAAATATATGGGCACATGTTCTTTGACGGTAACCGGAAGAAGATAAGGGTATAAATTTGAATCGAAGAAGGAGAGGAGAGAAAGTCATTATAGGAAAATCAAGCTAAATTGCGGCATCAATGGCTAAAATTCGCTTGCTCATATCCGATTTCATCGTCTCCTTCATGTGGGTATGGTCGGGTGTTTTAATCAAGATCTTCGTGCATAGAGTTCTGGGCTTGGGGCATGAACCGAGAGCTGAGATTATCAGGGGTGCCATGGCGATCGTCAACATGTTCTTCTTTGCGTTTTTGGGCAAAGTAGGCAAAGGAGCATCTTACAATCCTTTGACTGTCTTAGCTCCTGCGGTTTCCGGGGATTTCAGTAGCTTTCTCTTCTCTCTTGGTTGTAGAATTCCTGTTCAGGTTAGTATTTCTTAAACTCGTTATATTTCTGTCTTTTTTCAGAATTTGGAAAATAATACTAAAACTATGCTATATTTTCATTCAAAATAGTTTCCATTTTGTTTTTTTGAGACAAAAATAGTGCGTGGATTATGCATATGGCACCAAGAAAGTGCCACCCATATACAAAAATATTTACAGATCGGTTAGTACATCAATAAATTACCCAAAATTATCTCACCCATAGAAATCGTGGCCCAGCATTAGAACTCTAAAAGTATGTACTCATTTATCTCTAATTCTGGACAAATCCCCCACAGACCCAAAAACTAACAGAGAACTAATATCTTTACTCAGTTATTTGTTAGGATGACAAGTATGCGTATTGCCCTGCAAAATTGCTGTGACCTTGCAACAATATAAACTCATTAAATTTGCTTCTTGTTCTTTAGTTGTTTGTTATTTGAGGATTTTCCTTTTCTTATTGATTTTCACTATCTTTACTTTAGTTTATGGTTAGTTGTTGTAGTATTTGTTAAATCAGCTTTCCTTATGATAATTTCTGTTTCTGCTTATTTCATTATAAGATAAAATTATTTCCGCTGACAGAGGGTGGCAGGGTTAGAAGAGGCAAAACCATCATTGGGTATAAACACACCACTGGTTTTATTTAGGTTCCCCTACAGAAGTCCTGTTTTCCTACCCTGTTCTATTTAAGCTCGCAGGTTTGATTGGTTTTCCTACAGGACTCTGGCTATTTGATCTTACACTCTTGGACAAATTTATAGATAGTACATAAGAAATTTTCCTTCTAATACTTGTCAATTACGAGGAATGAAAACTGTTTAGCTGCTTGACAAGCTCAGTCCCTTGTATTAATGTGATTTTTGGTTCTCATGATGGGTGATCGAGGTACCAAGTATATTGAGACATATGTTCTGCTCCAATAAAATCGTTTTCTCAGAATATCTGCCTTTCTTTTCATGTTAGTTGTTCCAAAGTATGTAATGAAGATGAATATTCATATTCTCTCTTCCTTTTCATTCTTAGGTAATTGGATCTATTGTTGGGGTTAGGTTCATTCTTGAGACCATCCCTGAAGCAGGGCTTGGACCTCGTTTGAAAGTCGACATTCATCAAGGTGCATTAACAGAAGGGTTCCTGACATTTGCAATTGTTATGATATCATTGGGGCTTGCAGCGAAAATCCCTGGAAGTTTTTTCATGAAGACTTGGATCTCAAGTGTCTCAAAGTTGGCTCTCCATATTCTTGGCTCTGATCTCACCGGTGGATGCATGAACCCAGCATCTGTAAGTATTGAAAGTCATTGATCACTCCAGAACTTACATGTATCCTTGTTTGTGTTTGGTTTTGCTGTGAAATATTTGAAGTCTATTATCAGACCAAGTGTTTGCAAAACATGTAGGTGATGGGATGGGCGTTTGCTCGCGGGGATCATATAACGAAGGAGCATATATTCGTATACTGGCTTGCTCCAGTAGAGGCAACACTGCTGGCAGTTTGGACATTTAAGTTGGTAACTAAGTCTCTAACAGAAGACAAAGCAAAGCTTAAGGCTAAATCAGAATAATGGGGAAAAAATATGATGCTTCTTAGAATCTGTTTCTTCAAATCCTAAGTGTGAGCTCTGGAGAAGGCAAGAACAGGAGTTCAGAGGAATTCATTCTTTGTTTATGGGATTTGATTATGGTATCCTTGGGAAATTAGTCTTTGTATATGCTTATCATTAGATGTAGTTATTTTAATTTATATTTAACAAAGCCAACGGATGAATAAATACAAGAGGACAATGCATCCTCTGGTGTAAACTTCTTTGAATTTGTATATTTCTCATATTTTCTCACTGTTTTTTCCTTCCATCTCTCTGTGTGGATGTGTGCGTATATATGTACATTAACAAATATATAGACGTATTTTGGCAACAAATATATAGACGTATATTATAACAAGGAGATTGAATCATCAAGCTGCCATAAGACCATGGGTTCTGTTGTTACATAGAAAACAAGATGAACTCTACAAGAAAATTCTCTTCAGTTTTTTATCCTCAACTCTTGTGATTAGCTTGAAATCAAAGCTCAAAATAAACAGGTAACTTACACAGAGTTATCAGTAGACAAGTTGAGGTTCAAACTCAGCGAAATCAACAGATCCTGACTCAACCGGTGGCATTAGATAAGCAGCCAAGATTTCAGAAGCTAAAGCTGCAATTAATGGAATCCTCTTTAGGTTTTTCACAAAGGGAATGTCCTCACTTTCCCCAACAGCAACCAGCTTCTCATTAATCTCAACCATCCGATCCAACTTCCTCTTGAACTCTGGATTCTCAACATCTAAAACAGCTGGGAAAATCCTGGCTGTTGTTCGATTTGTCTGCATGGATAGAAAGATTAGCAGCTTAATATTTAATAAAACCTTTGTATTTCTACCATTTCTTGTACAACCTCTCTTCTTTTGGTATCATTTGGGAAAATCCTGGCTGTGGTTCACTACCATTAAGCCATCCCATTTTATACCCAACAAAATGCCTATTATGCCTGTGGTTAAATCTATGCAGAATGCTAAACAACATGGAGCCAGAAATTCACCTCAATGATGACATGCATGTCGAATTCCTTGGTGTCAAGCCCAATGCCCTCATAGAAAGCAGTTCGCTGACAGTCATTAAGGTACATTGTCACGTATACCTGCAGAAAATTATATAAATTTATGAGAAAACTAAAAAAGATTTATGTACAGTTTGATCATTGTTCTTTTATGTGTCTTAAGCCCACTGCAACTCAGCATTTGGGAAATAAAAGTTTATGATCTACAAAGTTGCCCACAAGTTCAAGTCAATAGAAAAGAGTCAATTTATTTTTTATACCGCATATTAACACATTGTTAATTTGCAAGTGTGGTTTCATGGGAACAAAACTCATCTATAGGCTACAAGTACAGATACATACAGGACCCATAAATCAATTATGGACTACAAAGTAGTAACAGACGGATTAATAAAATAAATATGCAAAAGAAAAGGCTTGGAATTGAGATCTCAAGCTTTGATACCGTATTAAACTATAAGTACAAATAAACAAAATAAATACGCTGGAGAGAAGGCATGAATTCAAGATCTCAAATCTTGATGCCATATTAACAAGAGTTAGTCAAAGGTTAGTATTGAAAAATTACCGAGAGGCAGAAAAATCGGGACCAGAGCTTCGCCTTCCAATCATTTAGAAACTGTGGTTGTGCCTTCAGCAGGGCAGAGAAAAAATCGCCATGGCGGTTCTCATCCTGGCACCAGTTCTCAAAGTACTTGAAAATGGGATAGCATTGGTATTCAGGATTTTCCTTGAGATGTCTGTAGATGGTGATGTATCTCCAATATCCAATTTTCTCAGATAGATATGTGGCATAGAAAATGAACTTTGGCTTGAAGAAAGTGTATTTTCTAGCTTTTGTAAGGAATCCCAAGTCCAATGCCAAGTTAAAATCAGATAAACCCTTGTTCAGAAACCTGCTCAAATTGAGACCAGGTCATTATTTTGGCCTGCACAGCAGCACTAATCTATAGTCTATACCAAAGAATTAGGAATTTGTGAGCTATAACATACCCAGCATGCCTGGCTTCATCCCTTGACATTAGAGAGAAAATCTCTGCCACTACTGGGTTGGTTTTCTGTGACAACAACCCACAAAACAGTGAATTTTTTTTCTTTTGACAAAAAAACAAAACAGCAAATTTAACAATAAAACATTCCCAGAAAAAGTACATAATTTAAAGAAGCTAATAAAAACAGAAGCTAAAATTAAGAAGAATTCTTAACTCTAAGAGGTATTTGGATTAACCTCTTATTGTTTCAGACCCTAGTAAGCTGTTATTATTTGATAGGATTAGAATTCTAAGTGAAAACTTTAGTAAAATGACTAAAAATGATCAACAAGCAAGAATACAAAAAAACCTGCAGCTACCAAACTAAAACAAAATAATACGCATTATTATTAATATTCAATGAAAAAAGAAAGCAACCCAGAAATTAGAAATTTCAGAATTCCAGTTATTTATACCTTGAGCCTCCTTCCAAGCTCCTTGTATAGAAGGAAACCAGAGAACTCGGCAGTGCAGGACCTCTCCAAGAACTCAACGAAGATCTGCCTGAGAGGCCCTTGCATTTTATCAGCAGCCTCTTTGAACTCCTTGTTCCTCACGAAATGGGTCTGGTTATAATCCGTCTTGAACTCCTGCAGCAGCGCCTCAAACTCTGACTGGTTCAGGTTCTTATTGATCTCAGTGTTGAAGAGGGTCTCCATTTCTTCGAAGTCCGTGGTGTAAAACCTCGGCGTCAATAGGGTTTCCTTGATTGCAGTCTTTGCCGCTTTCTTGCTCGGCTTGTCGGTGGAAACGGCCGCTTGCGGTTGCTGGGCGGCCGATAGTTTGATGGTGGTGAACTTGGGGTTTGAACATCTTCTCGGGTTGGCGAATCTGGGGTTAGTGTTGAATTTGGAAATGGGTTTTACGAGGGCCATCTCTGCCGCCATTGTTCGAGCAAGAAAGCTCTGAGTTGGGAGTGTCTTTTGAAGGGGAGCAACCGAGGGAACGATAAGATGCGGGAAATTTAATTGGTTGACAGTTGATTGAATTTCATCCAATGAAATCTACCAGTCTGAGTGGAAAACTGACACGTGGCAGCTTATCATCGGTTGATCATGATTACGTTATTGTCTGATCGAGACTTGCGATAATGCCAAGTGGGATGAGAAGTTGTGGTGCGGCTTTTGTGACGTGAACGCCCCTTGATTTTAGAATAAAGATTTTTATTTTTATTTTTATGTAATTAATTAATTAATTGAAAATTATTTTTTTACTGGCTGCTACGAGCTCAAAATTTTATAGAAAATATATTAAAATTTAAAAGTACACATACGAGAATAAAATTAATAAATAATATCTCAGAAAAATATGATGTAATTTACAGCTACGTATTAAAAAATGTAATTAGTATAAGCACAGTGTATATATTTATATAACTAAAAGTGTATAAATACAGCTTAGTCTAAATATAAAAGTACATGAATACTTTCAGATTTAGTTTCTGAAGGAAACCATTTTAAGCCTAATGTATATAATTGAAAGTGGTGAAGCTATGACAAGAAACCTGTAAGTTTACTTCACCTGGCAAATATATTGCAAATATATATATATATGTATGTATGTATGTATACGTGTGTGTGTACAGACAAACATTTACAACTCTGAATCAACAAATATTATGAAAAATTTATAAAAAAAAATGAATATTCCAAAAAAAAAAAACACAGCTAGAATTACACAACCAAGTCATTGCTTTCACTTCATTTTTTTTTTTTTTTCCCATTCAAAAACTAAAATTTTCTTTTTCTTTGGGGAAGAGTGGGTAATCTAGGTATCTTCATCCTTATAGACAATCCTTACATACTTTTCAGCATATACTTGTACATATGCAACTTACAAACAAACATGAACTCCAAACATGAGACAGTGAAGATAGCCGAAGAGCATCTCCGCGGAATTCCTTGATTTCCGGGCAGACATCTTCCCAGGCTCCACGAAAACCGCACTCCAAAAATGTTTATACCTTAATGCAGTTGCAGAAGAAAAGAAAAAGGAAAGTTTTATATCTTCCATGCTTGCTTCAAAGTGTCCATGAACCTTCAAAGCCAAAAGAGCAAAATATTGGAGCATGTTCTTTTTGACCCTAATGCTGCTCCTATATATGCTTGAGACCTTTTATATGCATATGCTAAAAGCCTAAAAAGTTGTATTAATTGTGAATATATTTAAACAATGTTTATTCATTTTCCTATCCATCTATTTTGTCATACAGCTGCTCATCAATCAGCAGTAAAGGTACTAATCTGTGACTATTTCTAGTAGACAGAGTATTATAAGAATCGCGAGAAGAGAAATTAGAGAGAAAGACAGCAGGCCAAGTACCTTCTATACATGAATTGGCGACATAGATTGACAGGAGTTAAGCCGATCGTCAAGTTCTCCGCTTGCAATAGTATCCTTTGCAATAGATTCTCTGGGACCATCTTTACCAGCAGAGCTTCGTGCAGATGCTCCAACATCATCTCCAGCTTCCGAGCATTGTATAGAACTTGTTGCCTGATCTCTAATAAAGGGAAATTCCAAAGATTTTTCCTCATCTTGCACAACAGTCAAAAACGAATCAAATGGATGTGTTTCCTCTTCCCCCTTCATCTTCAAACCATCTTCCAAATCATCATAATCCAAATTTCGCAAAATTTCAGGAAGCGAATATCCACTGTGCTCCATAAGCTTACTTCCCATCTCAATGTCAATCTTTTCCTTTGAGCTTACTCCACCCTCCTCGAGATTTAGAGGTTCATTTCTGACTACTGTTTTTCCCTCTTCCTCCATGAATGATCTGAACTTATTCAATGATGATGGAATTCTCGAGAAAAAAACTTCACTGATATTCCCTATAGTCCCTCTGTTATATGGATTCTCTTTCTTATCATATTGGTAACGAAAGTTTTCATAGGTAGTCTGCAGCAAAATAAGGAGCGAAATACTATAATTAGGGAATTTAGTTTATTGAATTGAAGAAACAAAATGATGAACACTGAGCTGCAATTCTTTGTTTCAAAAGCACCAACACAATGGCCAACAGAAAATAAGCATAAGACACAGACAAGTAGTGTAAGTCAAGGATAGACTGGTATATCGTTCAATCCTTTGAGAATGTGAATTCACTCTATCCTAGGCGTGATTGCATGATCCTTAAGTGATCTTTTCTGTTTCTCTTACAATATCTTGCTTACATGTTAGACTTCCTCATTCATGACTGGCCAAACACTGATTACTTACCCCATCATAGTATAAATGGCCAAATAGTTAATTTCTAAATATGGGTATTTTGCTCCCTTATTCCTTATATCTACCTAAAAGAGTAATAAATATGGAATTTATCACTAATTCGTTTTAAAAATTCATTATTTAAATGCAAATGCTATTTTTGGATTTAAAATTCAAAAGACTTGCCACTCAAATTTTAATTTACCTTTATAAAGACTCGCCGTTCAAAAAGAATTAATTCGTAAAACTTCATTTACCTTTATAAAGGACAAACTAAGGATAGACTTCGTATATCAATAAAAAATTTAATAAAGTCATCAACATTCAGAATATTGGAATACGAGAGCAGTAAATATCTGTCACGACCATCAATACATAAAAATTTAAAGACTCTAATAATATGTTGGATGATTCTAATAACGTCTGCAATATGGCAAATGCTGATACTACAAGAATGACAGGTATCTTTGCATGAAAGATAGATGCACATAAGCATTTGAAGATCCAATAGTAAATTGAAGTGTTCTTAGGTGGCCCCAATTGTAATAGAGGTTATCTCTTAATAAAACAAAACAAGAAGCTTGCTGAAAAAAAAGACTACTAGGATTTGTTCAGAAGTGAGAGAGTCACCTGGTTTGTGCAAATCAGATAGAAATGAAATACCGTCAGCCCACCGACAAACCACACAGCTATGAAGCAGTAAACTATAAGAAAATCTGAGGGGATATCTTCTGACATGGCCCTCCAAATACTGAAGTGTTTACTTTTCTTTTTTTCAATGATGTTGATCCAGGAAAAGACAAAGACATATACACACAACAGAGTTGATATCGATATAAACATGAAGAAGAACCGGTAGTTGCGCTGCAACCAAATCAAAGTAGGGGAACATGGTTAGTTGCAAACAAGGTCAAGAGCAATTAGAAAAGCAGATAAAAGATAAAGTTGGAATAATGCGATTTCCAGTTCATATTATACAAATGATTCTACTATACAAGCTTGCAACTTATGCCACTCAAATTACCACGTCAGAAAGGAGTAAAGAGATTAGACCCAATATAAAGGCTGTGCAGAGCATTACAAAGTCAGAAATGTAAGCAGTCATCAAAATTTTTTAAAAATAAAAGAGTAAAGAGATTAGACCCAATATCTCATCAAGATCAGATAAGAACAAATAGAGACAAAATACAAAAGGAATAACTTAAACCATTTATTTATTGTTCATGGGCACATCCTACACAACCTCGTATGTGCATAAAAGCTTCATTCAGTCAAGATCTACTTTTCTACATGCATATATCTTATTTTAACTTGTTAGTGAAAGTAATAGTGATGTATGGCTTACTTTTCCTATGAAGGAAACTTACTATTCCAATACACTGACCAACCCATGGGCAGTGATGATCAAATCGCTGAACACAGTTGTTACAGATTGAACAATGAGAAGAACGGGGCAGGCGGTAAAGCAAACAAGTGTCACAGTACTTGACTTTCACTGCATGGCCATTTACAATCACATCTTTGGTCCGGGGTAGTTTCATGTGGGGAGTTCTGCCATGGACCCACTCCATAGATGGGGTAGTCATATCCAATACTTCATCTGACTCAGGAGGACTTGAATTTCTAGGAACTATTCCTGGATCTCTACCGGAGGTTATAAAGAGAAATGTTAAGTCCTGCACCAAATTCAACTTGGTTTCAATTTTACAATTCATATGCAAAACTCGCATGCCAGCTTAAACATTGCTCATCCCAGCTGTAACAATCGTGTTACTAATCAGAAAAGAAGCTCAATTGAAGAAACCATTCACTATACGGCCAGAGGCAAAAGAAATTAAAGAACTTGAATTATGCTATCAAGGTTAACATTCTCGAAACAATAGTTGCATTCAGAAAAAATAAGAACACAAATTAAAAGTGAAAGCAGAACTAGGACAGAAATGGAATAGAATCAATAAGAAACATTGTAAGTGGAAGGATTATTTTCCCTTTTCTACTCCCTCCCTCCCACCTTCCCCCCAACCCCCACCCCTTTTCTTTTTCAAAATAAGTTGAGAATGACCTTGTACATGAAGGGTAAAAAGTCAATTTTACTGAAAGAAAAGGTAAATATTTCTCAGTAGGAATTTACAAAGTAAAAGACATATTTCATTTACCTGCATGTCCAACAATCTATATGGTCCAAGCTAATTCACAAACTATCTACATTTAGGTTAAGAAGTAGCAGAGGGAAATCAGTGCACAATAAATTTTCCCATAGAAGATTCAAGGGTAAGTCACCACTGCTTTCTGACCCCTCATTTTCTGTTCAAGGGATATCTCTCGATGATATGGAATATCTAGGGACTTTCTTGACATTTTGATTAATAGGTAATCCCATTCCTTTTGTCCATTGGTGGCACCCCTTGGTGCCTTATTTGTAATATTTCTATTTTTCTTCTCAAATGAAACAAAAAGTATTCACCTTATAGAGACGTTTCTTTCATTTGCATCGTAGAACGGGATACAGTGGATAGAGAAAAAAGGGAAATTTTCTCCAGTTAAATTATGATGAAAAAATTATTCAATGATGTTATGGTTCTTTATTTTCTTGACTAGTCCCACCATTTTGTGCTGGCAAAACTTTTACAACTGTTATAACTGCTAAAGGCCAAAGTGAAGACAAAAATACTTACTAATATAGTGAGTGCTACGGCCACAACCAAAATTGGATAAGAATCATCAGCATGGCTGGTATCACCTTTGATCTTAGTGTACATATTTATACAGAAAGTAATGGCGGGGCCAGCAATCAGAAATACCGATAGAAACAATGATGCCACATCAGGGCCAAATATCAATCTTCCACCACAGAAAAATCTCTGATAAACCAACAAAAGAGACAGTAAAACTCAATCAATGCAAGCATGTTATAGTAGTAGCAGAGTTTTACGAAATATATATATTACAAGCAGCTGGTGTATGTAATTAAACAATAAGCAAGTTCTTGAACTTTAGCAATGCAAACAACTTGAGAGATAAGCAAACAACAAAAGCTACAAGAAAAGTATTTTCTATTGGAAGAAAAATATAATGAATCCACCAGACTAATCAATATGCTCCAAAACCAACCAGTTTTCTGCTTAAATTTGTTGCAATTAATCTGTTCCAACACAATGTTACAACTCAAAACCCTAATCAATCTGATTCACATGAAAACAAGAGACTAAAACTACAACACACGGAAAGCTGTCCATAAAATCTTATTGGGGGCAATTGTATTTCACCCCTATCATCTCTAAAAAGAAAATTCAATAGTTAATCATGCTACTTACTCAAATATGGTTGTCCATAAAACAGCTGTAAACTTATGAATTTCCAGTGAATTATAGAAAGCAAATTTTTGGAATATCTTAAAAATCAAGACAAAGGTGAACTGGACAATTGAAAAACTAACTTGGGTAATCTGCTGGACGTTATTCTTTTTTAATAGGTGAAGGTGTATGACCTGAACCATAAACAAAACAGTGGGTTTTGGATTTTGGAGTCTTGTGCCGTGTTTGGCAGTCAAGAATTACAGAGGAGTCCAACAGAGATCACTGAGATCAGAACGGAAATAAAGCACAAAAGCATTAAGTCCACACAACTTCACGGCTCAGGAAAAGTTACCAACAAAGCAAACAACTCCTCTTGATTTAACCAAAACTAGAAAATTAATAGCAGTAACCCAGATTAAGAAAGGGAGAGACAGAGAACCATGATCGAGGATGGAAAAAAAAAAATGAGGAAGAACAGAACTTCAATCCAAAATACATTTTGAAGAAGATTGCTTATACTCAGGCCCGTATATGATCAAGGCAATGACCAAAATCCATAAACTATAAAAATCAATGGCTTGACAGATAGAGAGAGAGAAAACTCACGTTGTTGCCTCTCCAAGTTTGGTAGAGCCTCTTGGGTTTATTGTTATTCTGTGCCATAACAATGCGAAGAAGAAAGAAAGAAAGAAAAAAAGAAAGAAAGAAAGAAAGAAAGAAAGAATCTAATTTGGATTCCTACCCACTAATAAAAAATCGTATGTGATCAAAACCCAAATCACAAACTGATAGTGATAGAAACCCTATTCGCTTTTTCTGGCTGTTCCAATACGAATAAGCGAGTTACAAACAGAGAGAAAGATAGCTAGAGATAGACAGAGAGAAAAATGAAGAGAGAGAGAGAGGTCTCTGGATCAGAACCAGCTGCCCTCTCTCTCTACCTCGCACAACAGAGCTGAGAAGAAAGAGTTTTGTTTGCAGGGACGAATCCAAACAAGACAACAATATCTTCTCTGTCGTTTGATTCTCTTTCTCCGGAAATATATAATTAAACAAAATTTGTATATCTCGCAAATGCTGGCAACAATGGCGTCGGGCGAATGTTTCAATATTTCTTCCCCTGCACTTACGCGCGGCAATGGCACTTTCAGACGGTGACTTCGAGACTCCCATTAACTGCCTCGTAAATCTCTTATTTACGAATATGCCACCATATTTTCTTCTTTGCTTCGCTGTTCTTGACTTCTAGCTTTCTACCTTGTTTGACGTCTTTTCATAACATTTGTAGTTCTCTAAATTATCATGAGACCAAATATAAATATTTTAAAATAATTAAATTTTAACATTTTATAATACATTAATTTTAATTCATCTTATATTTAAAATGAACATAAAAATATTATTTCAAAATTTTTGCATAATTTGTTTTTAATATTTTTACCAATAAAATAAAATTTGAATTATATAAAAAAGTAATTAATGATTTTTCAAAAAAAAGGAAAGTAATTATTTATAATTATTTCTTTTTTTTATAAGAAGAATTGGATTTAACTTTAATAAATATAAAATCTTATCAAATTATTCTTTGTTGACTTTATATTTTATATGAGAATATAATTTATTATTTAAAATTTATATAAGATCTATTTTTACTAAAAAAAAAATTATATTATTATAAGTATTATCTAATTTATTAACAAAATATATGAATTTTTTATTTAAAAATATTTATTTTTAATATATATTTAATAATAACAATTTTATTTTATATTTAACATGGAATTAAATTTACACCTACCTCCTAAATAAATTAAAAGTTTTATGTTGACAATAAATTGAGTGGTGAGGTTGATGGTGGGTGACAAGTTTTTGAGATTCATTATTACCAATTAATTGTAGCCAATGCTACCTAAATGATAAAAGATTATATTTTATATCATACTATTTTTTTTTTATGTGTAACATTATTTTAAGTGTTACTTTTAATATGCTATGATTGTATGCACGTATATATTAATTATGAAATTACTAAGAACACACTTAGTCATTAATGAAAAAGATTACACTCAATAGTCACGGATATTTGATGATGTGGCGTGATAAATTTTGGTATTTGATTTTGAAATTAATTTCACCAGAGGTAATAAAATTTCGATAAGATAATAATTATAAAAAGATAAACTTATCTATCTTTTTCTTACATCTCGAGTAAAAAATACGATTAGAGAAACTAATTTAAGCTCGAAAAATAAGTTTGTTGACAAAACGCGTCAATGTTCAAATTTACAGATAGGCTTATTATTATTATTATTTAAAGTATTATTTTTTATTAACCTAAATGAACAAAAAAAAAGGGTAAAAAATAATAGTTTTGTGTATTATATAATTGGAAATTAGGTGTATAGCATCCATATAATCAAACTACAAAATTACTAAATTAACCAATAAATTTAGAAAAAAAATTATTTTAAATTACCAACCGATGCTTAATTGAATAATCATTAAGTTTTTCATCTATAAAAAATTATAAATTTGGGTTTTTTTTTTATTACCTTATTGATCGAATATATATTTTTATAAAAAATATATATTTTTTAAAATTTATAGAAGAACGATCGATAAATTTATATTTTAAATTATTAAAAAAATAATAAAAAATAATAATATAAAATAAAAATTACGATCTAGGAATTCAAGCGTAGTTATATACACAATAATTTATACAAGAATTAGCAAAATTAGGGAGGAAAAAACAGAAGAATGAACATTTATCTTTTTTGAATGGTTGAAAAAGGATATTTATATATAAGTGTAGATCCAACAGCAGTAGAAGCAAATCAATATTAAATACTAGCAAACTAGCTAGGTCCTTATCTTTTGATCTATAGAACTTTTACATCCAACAACGTTAATGTTAGGGTTCATGAACACCTGTGAATACTGTTGTTGTACTTGTTGTTGAGCGGAATCAGCCAAGAAAAAATTATCAACTGGTGCGCGATCTTGATGATCATCACCGCTTTGCTCCCGTTGGCTGACATGATGTTGACCATCATGGTCGAAATCTTTTGATCCCTTCAAGCTTCCTTCATCGCCAACTCCACTGTAATCCAAGTTCTTAAGTATACTTGGCAACTGCATTACTGTTCCGTCTTTGACTGTAACCCTAGCAATGCTGTGACCCATTTCCATGTCGGAGAAGACCATTGACTCTTTGGATCCGAACCCTCTGTCGAGCTTCGAAGTTGCTCGGGAGGACCCGCCGGCCATCATCATTTCTTCCTCTTCTGAAACCCATTGTCTTGGATGAATCAGCGATGGTGGAATCTTGAAGAAGAAGAGCTCTTTGAAGTTGTTTATTAAGCCTCTGCTGTACGGGTTCTCCTTCTTGTCGTACCGATATCGGAAATTCTCGTAAGTTGTCTGTAATTCATGCACAAATTCATCTAATTCTGTTAATAATACAAACAGGATACAATTTTAAATAAGAATTTATAATGTATTACAAAGAATTATTGAAATAAATATTAATTAATTAACGTAATATGGTATTTTATTACGTACGTAAATTCGATTATTATTATAAAGAAAGGAGTAGAGTGACCTGGTTGGTGCAAATGAGATAAAAATGGAAGAGGGTCAGGCCGCCAACGAACCAGACAGCAATGAAGCAGTAAACAATGAGAATGACGGAGACGATATCCCGGGACATGGTGCTCCAAACAGCTCCCGGTATCCGGATTATGTTTATCCACGAAAACACAAACACGTATACGCACAGCATCGTTGACGTCGATATAAAACAGATGAAGAATGGGTAATTCCTCTGTAACCAAACACACCCACAAAATTATTATTCTTTATAATTACTTAATTATAAATAAAAATGAATAAGGGGGCTTACAAGTCCGATACATTGTCCGACCCAGGGACAGTGGTGGTCAAAACGTTGGACGCAGTTGTTGCAAATGGAGCAATGGGAGGCACGTGGAGGACGGTACAACAGACACGTGTCGCAAAACTTAACCTTAACGGTGTGACCGTTTACTAAAACGTCTTTGGTACGAGGTATTTTCAAACTGCAAGATTTGTTGCTGACCCACTCCATGGACGTGTTGGTCACGTCGAATTCTTCCGACTCAGGTGGGTACAAGTTTCTCGGTACAATTCCTGGGTCTCTACACGATGTCAAGAACAGAAAACCAAAATCCTGCAGATATATATATACAAATATATGTATTTAAGCATGCATGTATATATATGTATGTGTTTATGTATGTACAGACGTATAAATACTGACCAAAAAAGTGAGGAGGAGACCTCCGAAGAGCACAGGATAGTGAAAAAGAGGATCACTTTTTGGAAGCGTCAACAACATGTTGGTGCAGAATGTTAATGCGGGACATCCGATTAGAAATGTTGTCAAGAAAAGCGACGTCGCATCGGGCCCGAATATCAGTCTTCCGCCGCAACAAAATTTCTGTAAATTTTTTCACCGCCACCCACAAAGTATTTCAATGTATATTCATTACACCTATACAATATTAATAAAATATAATATATATATATATATATATATATATTTGTTATCCATTTGGGTATATTTAGTATTAATTAAATTGAAAACCCTTTTAATTAATTTGATTTACAGAAAATATTTCTCCACCATTTGTTCATACGTGATTACATGCCTAACATAAAGAAAGAATTCAATAAATAAAAGAATCAATCTTGTTCATGCTAACACGATAGAAGATACAAATATAGGTGTGTATATATAATTTAGAAAAGGGTTTGATCACATAGATATATATATATATATATATGTCGAATCAAATTAAATCTAGAAAAACTTAGAGAGTAATATAAACGAAGGAATTACGAAAGGGAAGAAGAGGAAGAGGAAGACGAAGAGGAAATTACATTGTTACCCTTCCAAAGTCTGTAAAGCCTCTTAGGTTGATATTTGGGAATTGGAGGGGACATAGCCATTTCTTGAGAGGAAGCACAATAAACCTGATTGTTCTTCTTTTTGCTCATCTTCTCTTTCAGAATCCTTTTACAAGGATCCTTATTTTTCATGCATCGCCAAACACCCACATGATAAAAATTTTCTACGACCAAAAATTCAAAAAAGAAAAAAAAAAAACTCAGAAAATAGACAAAAACAAAAAAAAGAACAAGAACAAATGAGAAAAATGAAATTAAAAAACCTGCGGGTGTTTGGTGTTTTCTCTTTCGTTTTCTTTCTTCTTCTTCTTCTTCTTCTTCGTGTTCTTTCTTTTTCTTTTCTTTTCTCGATCACATGTCTCTTCCTCTAAAAAAAGCTTCCTCCCCTAATGAAATTTTTTTACCTAATTACCAATCCTATACAGTTGTTTCTTTTCCTCTCTCTCTCTCGAACGAACACCTCGACGTCCTCTAACAATTTCCAAATTAAGCAGGTATTTTCTGTTTTAATTAAAAATAATAATTATAGACACATTAAAAAAAAATAGACTGGATGGTTTTTTTTTGGGTGAGAAAATATTTGCATATGATAAATGGAAAAATATAAACAGATATAGTTATATGCTGGTTGACACCACAATAATTATCTATTCCGTGTGTGTGTGTGTGTGTGTGTGTCTGTGTGTATATATATATATGTGTGTGTGTGTGTTATCTTAACTGAGTTTCAAAAGAAGTCAGCCATCTAAAATTAGTGTAGTTTGGATTAAGATAGAATGTTTGGTATTTCAAGTTTCATAGCAAGCCGATAAAGCTGATATGAATAACTACTCATATAACAAAAAGGCGTATAATTCATAGTTAAAACTCCACACCCTTTAAAAAAGGTTGAACTACTAAACTTTTAGTTTGTAAAGTTTATGGTTTTTCTACTTGGGTTTGTCCAAAGGAAGAGATCTATTTTGTTTATGGAGTTTTGTTAAACGTTATGAATTAAATTATAATAAAAAGAAAGAGATTAAATTGTAGGGTTTGAAACAGTGGGAAGGGGTAATTACTGAATAGAACAGGAGTGGAAAAAGTTTGTGTTTGTGCTTGATATGTATATGTTTGACTAAATTGAGCATGGCCAGGCGCCGGACCAGATCAGTCACGACGAGCTGAACTTACGATCACGTTGCAGGTTCGGTGAAAATGGTGGAGCATTTTGAAGTTTATGCTCGATAGTGTTCTTATTGTTATTTGCTTAGTTTTTCTTTTTCTAAGCTAATTAAGCAGAAAGAATTGGATTATTATTGGCTGCATTTGCTATTTTAGTTTCAATTAACCCAATTTATGTGTTCTGTTTGAAAATCAGAAAAAATATACAAAGGCATTATTATATTTTGTTCATTCTTAAATTCTGACTAACAGAATTAAAAGACAAACTACAAAAAGATTGCCTATAATTTTGTTATTCCTTCAAATTATGACTTTATAAAGACAACAGCAGCAAGATGCATGAGATCAGAAAGGGTCTTATTGAGAGATTGTTTCTCTTTATTGGGAATATGAGATAAAAAGACAGCAGATTCTAATATACCAGCTCGTGTGATTCAGTGCTCGATCCCTATCAAGTTCGATCAGGTTGCATCTGATTGTTGAGCAGGTTCGCAAGAAACGTAGTTCTGCTATTACAGAATATTTTTCTGACCATTTGCAAGTCGTAAATCTGCAATTCGAGCTGATGTTTCTTGAACTGCCTGCTTTTCTAGTCTGTTAGTAGGAACCGATCTTCCACTACCAGCTACGAGATCTTTGATTA
>NW_019014600.1:512697-522894 GCF_000150535.2 Carica papaya
TATGACAGAGTTGAGGGTTCAATGAGTTAGTTCACTACATTCAATTAGTTATTCTCCATCAAGTTAGGTCTTAATTTTTGTTTCTTTTAGAACAGAAAATTGTGCCTCACTGTAACTGAGTTTTTTATTTTCCTGAAAATCAACTATTGGTAGAGCTGCTATACCCAACTCTTAAAAGAGAGCACGGGTTACAACAAGGACACCTCCTCCCAGCTCCGTGCTATCAGATCATATCCATTTTAAAAAGGGCTAGTTGAGGGATTAGTACACCAAGGTACTAAGTGGACACCATGTATCAAGAAGAAAGGCACCTTTAGCATGTCTAAAACCCAACCCACGCCACCCCCCCTCTCCTGAGGGCATACAGCAAAATCTAAGGACCCATAATGTTGTGCATGTACCTTTTGAGCTAATGTACAAATACACTCTACATGAGCATACAAAAGTAACACATTACTACATACGATATCTCCAATAGTGCTTTGGATTGGTAGGATCATTGATCGTCTCCTCTGCTGCAGGTCGTGTCATATATTCTTCTTTCAATGCTAACAAATCCTGTTAATCAAATAAAAGGACTGAATTTTATCATTGATTACATAGTAGATTAATTAGTGCCAATATAAAAATCAACTTGAGAATTGGAATAGGCTCTAGCTTATTTGATGCACTTCATGAGAAGCCTGAAATATTTGAGAATGAACTGATACCTGCATAGGGAAAATTGCCCACATTGATGGAGCTTCCACATGTTGCCTTAATATGAAATGTGCAATATCTGGAACACAACGACTGGGTGGCAGATCATTACAGCCCACACTCTTGAAAAATCTTTGTCTTCTTTCTTCATCTTCTTCCCACCAAGCACGCAGGGTGGAACAGTCATGGCATGAGGGGGCACAGACCTGCAAATCATTTGTGCAGTTTGCCTAATTTAATTTCATCTTATTAACAAATAATAAGAAGACTCTGCAAACCAGATCACAATCTTGAAATGATTATTTTTAACTCCAAAGGAAACAAAAAGAGGAACAATAAGATCAAGATTCAAGAAGAAGCAAAAAAGTACTTCCATTCAAATAATTTTTTTTATATATCAATAGTTTATTAAAACTTTTAAAGACATGCCCCTACTGTCGGGATAGCATAAAGGAGAAAAAGCAAAAAATTTAAAAAAAAGAAAAGAAAAGCTACCCCCATAAAACATAAAAAAGAAATAGAGAATCTATTGATTAAAAAAAGTTCAAAAGCACCACTGTGTCTTTCTAAACTCAACCCTTCAAAATGCATGACACCATCTTGGCATATACACCAGAAGATATGAGGTGTATGTGCCAGAATACCCTTTCCTTCACAAAAGAACCTTTTCAAGCAAATGGAAACTAACTACTGTGCTTGGTGCTACTGATGCAACTCTAAAATAAATGAGCAAAACAATGATTGATCTCTTGTTGACCCTAAAACCATGGAACTCCAGGGATAATATGTGCAATTTCAATCAACTCTCTTCACTATGAAAAAACACAATAATTTTTATAAAAAAAAGTTACAGACAACACATGCATAGTCATTCGAGATGCCACTCTTTTCTGCATGGCAGTTCTTTGTTTTTTAACTGTTCTGGGTAGCAATTCAAATGTGTACGTTATTATTTTGGAAACTGACAGCATTTGGAACAAGTATAGTCTCATTGCAGAAAGAGAGTTTTTTAGGACTTCAGAAATAACCACCCCTTTTTATTCTAGAAGACTATTGAGTAAATGTAACTTCCTAATCTGAATTATATAGTTCAGTTAAGAATTATAAAGAATCACGCTCTAGAAACCCCGAAAAAATATCGTACTGTATTTTCTGCACTATGAACAGGATTTAGGAGAGGATCTCACAGTCATATAATCGTACTGAGAGGGAATGCCAAACTCCAGATCAGGTTCACTGGGCATGCGTTGAATTCGCAAGCCTATTAACCCCAATTCTTGCATTACCTGCATCAATATATGTGGTCATGAAAAAGTATTGGGATGTAGAAGCGGCCAAGAAACAGCAGAACTTAGGGAAGTAAAAAAACGTACAGGATGAACACAAGAGGGTATAAGGCCTAAATCTTCACCGCAGGCTAGCATATCTGAGGAGTTTAGTAACACAGGAAGGGTCCTCAGAGCATTTTTTCGCCATAAATCTTCTTGTCGATGGAAATAGTAGTCATAATAGAATCTTCTCAGCACATTTTTACTATTTCAATTAACAATAATCAGAGAGTTATGGTAAGAACTCAGAACAGTTCAAGCAAAAGATAGCTTTCTACAATGCAAATACCAATGTGATTATTATATCGAAAAATAGAGTACAAAATCAGTTTAGGAGCTAGATGAATTTCTGAAAACTAATATGATAAGGAACCTGTGATCATCCAAATCCTTGAAGCTTGAAGTATCTTCAAGATTGAAACGGGGATAAAATTTCCTTGCATCCTCAGGATCTTTAATCAGAACAATATTCTGCAGAACCAATTCAAAAAAGCAAAACATATTACTCAGACAACTGATAGAAGTGCCTGACACTTGAGAAAGAATACACGTAAAACCTGAGAAAAGGAGCCAATGCAAACTATTTGTGGAAGGATTATAATGAGCTGATAGAGATAGGAAACTGAAGTCTAAAAATTACTTTGATGATATAAGTTACCTGTAAAAGATCAAAAAGATTACGACGTATTTTCCCTTCATCATCCAACAATGACTTCGCGTCAAATGACTTCAGCTTCGCTGCAATTTTTTTCTCTGTGTTGAAGTCCTCCTTGAACTAATGCAGCATTAAAGAAAACTTATCGTTTTAATAATGATTAATAAAACTGATAGCAATGAAGATAACAGAAACGAAGATCCACATAAGTTCCTGGAGTGAGAGAACAAGAATTTCAAGTTCCTTTGTTGTCATGGAAGGAAACTCAACAAGCTAAATGGGAGCCAAAAGGAAAAGGTTTTTAAGTTATGAAAAAAATGAATTCTACAAAAGCACCTATTCCAAACCGAAGCAGCAACTAACAACCAGTATTTTAGTGTTAGAAGAAGAAAACCTTGATCAACAGAATCCAGATTCCTTCGACAATCAGATGAAAAAGCCAGAATAAATTTAAAGTCTTATTTATGAGGGGGAAATAGAGAATGTATTCAGAAAAGATAAGGACAGTAACTCTCATGTGGAAGAGGTATTGCTATGTATAAAACAAAAGATCTAAGAAAACTAAATTAGTTCTTGACCTTCAAGATATCAGCTACAAACCAAGAATTAAAAATAAAAGCTTAGTACAATTCTATCTTCCTTACTAGATAAATCATGTTTAGATATAAAGAACATGTATATACAAAAAAAAAAAAAAAAGAAGAAGCAAACAACATGCAAAAACCAAAGAACATTGCACACTGTTCTATGAGGATCACCTCAAAACAGTCCTTCTGATATTCATTCAGAAACACAGAGACAATAAAAGCCCAAGAAGGTCCAAAATTGTCCTGAAACAATAAGAATAAAACAAATAAG
Source organism: Carica papaya (assembly GCF_000150535.2). The sequence goes on from NW_019014600.1 coordinate 516,238, forward strand.
TGAATAAGAAAATAATGACTGGCAACAAAAATGTACAAGGAAAAAATCTTTTTATTGAGTAATAAATTGATGTCATTTAAGTGAAAGCAAATTAAAACAAACATGAAAACCTAGTAACCTGTAAGAACTCCCGTCTAATGTACGGGCGGCTCAAGCGATTAAAGTCCCATATTCCCTCTCTTTCAAGTTCTTCCTACACCAAAAGCATTAATCTATTATGCATTGACTTTGTTGTATGAAATTTTATACAATGGCTCAAAGGCATGGAATAATATGGCTTTTCAGCAACAACTATTTCTGGTTTTGCAAGACAGTTGTTTTTCAGTTTTTTAAACCACAAGGATGTGAAAATACCTGACTTAGTGGAATAGATGGTCGAAATTTTCCAACTAAACCAGTCATAGCATGCTCTGGAAGTTCCCAGATCCTGAAGAATCCTAATATATGATCAATCCTATAAGCTGTAAAATATTTTGCCATCTGTAATGTATGTGAGAACCCTGTGATTAATCTCTGGAAGATATTATTTTTATAAGAACTCTGAGCAAGAAAAAGAAATGAATGTATAAGTGAGAAACCTGTGTTAAACGAGCACGCCACCAAGCATAATTATCTTTTGACATTTCCTCCCAATTATAAGTAGGAAATCCCCAATTCTGACCATTCTTATCAAAATAATCAGGAGGTGCTCCAGTGGATGTGTTCATGCGAAATAAATTCGGATAAACCCAGGTATCCACACTATTTCTGTCAACGCCAATAGGTAGATCTCCTTTTAATATCACCCCTTTCTTTCTTGCATATTCAGCAGCTTCTGACAACTGTTTAAAACTATATTATCACCAACCATTCATTGAACATAAGAAACTTTTCATTCCATAGCAACCACCAATGATGGACAAAATGGACACAGAAATATTATTTACTTACTTGCAAATGTAGATGATATTGGATGTAGTAATGGAAACAAATTATGTCATAGTGCAAGCTGTCTCTGGAGACAATTTTCTCAAGCTGTAATAAGAAAGCTCTTGAAGACTTAATAGTCATATAGAAAATAGATAATCAATGTAATAGAACCTAAGCTATTATAAATTCCCAAACTTCTCAATTTAATGATAAGAATCAATAAGCAACGTACCTTATCTTTCGAGTAATGAGAGAAGCGACCCCATTGACTGTGATCAGACGTTTCAAAGAAGTCCCGCAGAAAGCAGAAGGCTGCATAGGGTTTTAACCATTCCTTCAATCAGAAAAAAAAAAGGTCAGGACATCATTGGCTTTCCTAAAGATCTTACTGGAGAAGTTGACTGGAATGAGAAGTCAATTTACTGATGAAAATTTTTGATATAGTCCTAAGAAGGGGAAAAGGCTTTCTAAAAACCTCATTCTCAGAGAAGAATTTCTGGAAGGAGCTGGAGTTCATTATCATATCCTTCTCCAAGGCAAAAACTTTCTTGGCAATTGAAAGCTTAGCAGCCATGGTAGCCTCATAATCAACATCCTGCATGTCCAAAATTTAATGAATTAACAAAAAGGACAACCATATAAAATGGATACATAAACCTTCTTTATCCATGTAAGCCTGTCGTTAATATATTTTCTGTATGCCAATAACCTCTAATACCTTTCACACCACCTCTGAGATTATCACAAGAAAGCCACAAAATAGACAATTTTAAATGTTTAATGATAAACACATTAGCAATCTTTATTGAAGGTTTTCTTCATAGGATCCATTGAAGCTCTAGTTTCAACCTTTTGGAGTAAAGAAAATTCTTATAGGAAAACTATGATAGAGACCTATATTAGGTCAATTTTGAAGACATTAACAAACTGATCTTTATGGAAGCTCTAGTTTCAACATTTAGAGTAAAGAAAATTCTTATAGGAAAGTTATGATAAAGCCCTATTTTAGGTTAATTTTGAAGACATTAACAGATTGTTATCCCTTCAGGGAACATAAATCCTAATTTTTTTAATTAAGAGGTTAAACAAATTGTTTCACTGTTAGGAACCTCAATTCTTTTTTTTCGGAAACCAAAAAGAAATTTAGAGTTTGGGTACATGCACTGAATCAGCTCCCATTATGCATTAGCTCTTCCCATGATAAAGTAAATGGTTGTCAGAGAACTTGCAAAGATCAAGACCTAATGTGATTTTCTTTTTAGGTTTATTTCTCCCCTTTGCAAAGTACATCATTCAATTAGTAGAATCTTACTACTTTCAAACATAAAAAAATACTTCGAAACAAGGGATTACCTTGCCATCCAGACTGTCCTGAGCTTTCTGAATCTCTTGCTGTAACGAAAAGAAATGAGTAAAAAATGAGCTATGTCTTTCTTGAAAGCAGTGAAGTCACATAATTACAAAAGCAAATTATCAGTTTTTCTTAAACAAGAAATGAAGAAGCTGCTGCAAGAACTTGATAACATCTGGCATATATCTGAAAGAGCTTGACTCTCAGATATAATGGGTGCAATGCAAATACGGAAAGTGAGCTGCATGTCCAAGAAAAAGGAGAGAAATAATTTAGTGGTCGGAGAAACAAATCTATAATGACCAGTACAATAGTTTAATCTTCATAGTTCATACGCATTCCAGTAATTGGTGTACAATTTGTGACCACAAACATGTTAGGTGCCTGTTCATGAAATGTAAGATCAGAGAAGCAGAAAATTTCTTATGCAAGCAGAGAAGATGCAGTTCACTACTTATGAATGCTATTAAATTCGTTCAAAGTTTATATCCTTAGCATACCTGTAAGGATATGAATCCCACCACATTCCATGCACAGATGTATCATTGATAGGTAGAAGCTGAACTAAATGAAACCCAGAATCCACAGCCCAGTCAACAAGTAATTTCAAGTCAAGAAACTCTCCTACACCAAGGTCAGCTTCTGCCCTGACAGAGAACATGGGGATTGCAACACCAGCACCACGCCAAGGCATTTCCTAGCAAATTCAGATTGGCTTATAAGAGGACAAAACATAGAAGTTTTCACACAGTAAAACGTTCACTTCCCTTTTCATTATCAAAAATTAAAAAATCAGTTTCTTATTTGTTATTTTCAAGAGCTTACTCGCAACATGCCATCTGAAACAAAGATGTACCCCAGTTGAATACTAGAGGAATCAATTGCGAGGTTTCTGTAGGATCCAGTTTCCAAAGAAAATTTTCCTGTTTTTCCATATTTACAGTATTTATATGTAAAACAACAGTTAAGGATACAAGAGAGAGAGAGAGAGATATATATTTGAAAGGAAACAAAATTGAAAGGATATTTTAATGGAAAATCAGCTCTTGGAAACACACAATCGGCTTCCCAGATTGATCCACCGGCATAGCCAAGTTTAAGTCCATCTTGAACTTTCCATTTCCCTAATTTTGTTGTGCTACCTATCACATAAACCTGCATGTATTATAAACAAATATGAAAGAACGTTGCTAAAAATGATTAACAAACACTTTGAAATAGCATATACACATGCATAAATATAAAAAAATATGTCAAGAAAAGAAAGAGATATTACTGATGTGTTTTCATCAATATTTGGGCAGCAAATTTTGAACTGGACAAGGATTGAATCTGTTTAAGTTTAGAAGTCAAACAACAACACTTAGCTAAAAGACCAGATCCGATTACAGAATCTTAAATTGAATGAAATGAACACAAAGGTTCAAATGACAAACACTTACCTTCTTGATCCAACTTATTCTGAATGACACCTAAGGGTTTCTCAACTTCCAAAGTCCAACTCCTGTTGAAGATGACATCTTTGAAGGCACTTCTGAAAGGGAGAGAATCATCTCCAGTCTGGAGTTGATAAAACAAGCGTTTTAGAGGAAGAGTTTTGCATCAAGAAGCAGGGATGCTTTATCGCAATTTGCAAATCTCCTCCACCAGAAAGAATCATTCAAACATTATAAGATAAACAGAAACACAACTTCAAAAAGAAGTCCCCGTGAGCCGAACAATGTTTAACTTTTCTGGCAAAATTATCAGCCCATGAAGTTTGAGATTAATATATGTTACGCATAATTTCCCAACCAGAAATGAAGATAACAAGGTTGTACATACTTCTTCAGCAACAATAGAGGAGAAGAACTGCATTCATACAATGGTCACTATAATGAGGGCATCGGATACTGCATAGCTTCTATTAACACCATCTCTAATCCTTCTGTTACAAGAGCTAAATTGAAGGCATAAGAGAAAATTCTAAGTTTTACCATACAGCAGCCACGGCAGTGACTTTCTTTTTTCTGAAGAATCAGCTGCAATGTTTTTAACCGATTTGTTTCTCTCAGTTGCTTAAAATATTAAAAATAATAAGCAGTAGTTTTAGTTGTTCGTTGCTCTATTGCTTTTATCATGCTCCCTCAGAATAAATTGCAAACAACAACATAATGTTCAATTGCAACTGCTGCATGTCACAATCTCATCATATCAGCATAAAAATTAACAACAGAATATTGCAGATATAGGTAATAGTGTTTGTGCCCCAGGGATTTTAAAAGACCAAACTTGAAGATAACTTAGAGAAAAATCCTCATGAAATCGCCTCAAACTTCGGAAATATGCATTCTTGTGTCTAATGCAATGGGGTGAAGTATGTAAGAAAATGAAGCTGTTGATGCTCCATTTAATAAACTTGAGGTATTGGACTTAATAGTAATTGTAATCATATAAAAGTTTTAGGAACCAAATGCAGCTATATCATACATTTAACTTATAATGAGTTATGTTTGGTACATGACATCCTCAAGGACAGTTTTGCTTTTATATTATTTTCTAATTATTCCTAAATTTTTAATGGCTTTTTAATTTAATTAATTTATATTTGATGTTCTTCCATATATGCTTCTTCCTTTTCTTGTCTTACTATTCATACCTTCAGAAGATTATTAGAACAACAAAGGAAAATCAAGTATCTTAGCTTGACCATTTATAATTCATGAATTTTTCTCTTAACCAAACAACATATTGATCAGTCTGTCTACACATAAACACCTACATATACAACATGTATATAAAATTTTTATGTTAAAAACTAAAAAAAATCTAAAAATATATAATAATAATGGTGCAGATTGTATCACCTGCCAAAGATCATATAGCTGCACATGCTCTCCATCTTTGATCAAATCAGGCAATACCAGTTTACGCTTCTTCCCCATCTCCCATCTGAGTATCTTCTTCTCACCGTCGACCACATAATAACTATACTCGCAACAGAACCCACTCCGCACAGTAATGGTGCCCCTCCATATAAGCTCACCACCTTCATGAACAGGACTCAGCAGTAACCCCTTCTTCGCATCCCACGAACCCAGCACCGGTTCAGAGCCGCAGACCAGCAAGCTCTGACCCCAGTGAGTGTTGTATGGTAATCTGAAGCTCACGTGAATGGGCTTCATGGATTTACCAGCGCCTGAAATCGATCCCAGATTCACCATTTCTTCGAGAGAAGAAAAAAAAAGGAACCGACCCAGATGAGATTTCTCAGAATCTAGGAAAATACTGGTGTAAATTCGTTAGTGCCGACAAATGCAAATGTGCGAAATGAAAATGAATACATAATCCTAGATTCAACCTGGTTAATTTTCTCTTAGCAAGTAAATGAATTCTACGGAAGGAAGGAAGAAACCATGTTTCTTATTTGAGTTGGTGCGAGCGTGAGGATTCCTAATAAAACAGTACAGACATTTGGAAAATGAAAAACCCAGAAAGAAAAAAGACAGGCATTCCTTTTCGAAGAACTTTTCTGGGCAACCAAACAGTACACACAATTGAAGGAGTAAAAAGTTTTAGACACCTTTAATCGAACCGAAAGCTACTATGAAAGTCGTTTCCTCACGAGAACTGCAAGCTGCTAATTAAATAGAAAACCGAGAAAGCAAAGAGAAGATCCAAGTGGGATTTGAAAGATTGAATAAGCACAAACGGAGATTGCTCATCTTGTGGAGATTAATTTTTCTGGATTTGTTTTTTTCGGCAGATATTTCGTGAAAAAGTATAAAGTGATCGCCAAGATATATATATAATAATTCTTTTTATAAATTGGTGAAATGGAAAATGTTAAAAACATATAATAATTCAACTGCTTATAACATATGAAGTTGAATGTCAGAACATCAGGTCGTTTGGCAGCCTAGAAAATTCAGATTTCTGAATCTAATTTCAGGAAAATAGTAATAATAATAATAATAATACAATTTTAAACAGAAAATATTCCAAAGTAAATTATAATACAAAAAATATTAATAATTTAATTACAAAAACAAATTATTAGTTAATATCATTATATTTTAACTTTTTTAATTATTATTATTTTTTTACTTTTTAATATTATAGATGTTTAACTCCTTGTTATTATTTTTTGTAATTAATTTATTTATCTACTGGCTTTTTGCAATTAATAAAATTAAAAAGAAAAGGACAAGTGAATAATTTCAAACAATGCTTTAAACTTATTATTTACTGAACCCGACTCCTTATGCATACATATATCTATACATACATATATATATATATATTATTTTTTACTGTAAATATATTTCTTCAATAGCCTGTAAATTATTACATAATCAAAAATATAAAAAAAAAATTAAACCTATTATCATATTCTAAATTTTGATAAATTTATATTT
>NW_019014600.1:534728-544990 GCF_000150535.2 Carica papaya
TTATGGTTTGTATTATGGTGAACTCGGTATTGTATTATCTTATTTGGTGTCAATTACTGGTTTACATGTTATGTATGATTGGATGATTGAGCTCAAGGAAAAAGGCAAAAAGGTTATGTGAATTGATAAATGGATAATGTGGACAGCCTGACTAGATATCCTGGGAGATGGTGGACGGACCGGGTCCGTAGGGAACCCTATCAGGAAGTGGTCTCTCATACCGGACGGGGTATGGAGACCTTATGTGTTTTGGCGCCCATACCGGATGGGGTATGGGGACGACCCGTTTCACCCTCATACCGGACGGGGTATGGAGGTTTATGGTTTTGGCGCCCATACCGGACAGGGTATGGGGACGATCCTAGAATCAAGTTATTAATGTTAATGGTTCACGTGTAGCGGGGACCCCCTATGGATCCCCATAGATACTAGTAGGCTGGTAAAAGAGGAAAATATGTTGTTTAATAATTGAAATGCAAAGTCGTGGTAAGTGTTATGTTATACAGTTTATATGATTTTATGATGATGATAATGTTATTACTTTCATATGTCATTTTCATTGATCTCACCGAGGTAAGTGAACAATAAAGGTTTTTATATTAATAAACAAGTTCGTTATAAATTATGCTCCATTACTCATTTTTGTTTTCTACCCACCTTTATTTCCGTGGCGGTGAGATAATGTGATGTCTTTACTAGACTGGTGTAACTCATTCCTTATTTAACCATTTCAGATCATGAAGACATTGTGTATGAGACCGTTCCGCAGGAAGACGGCAAAGGGGATGCCTAAAGACTCCATGGTTATATTTATAGTTCTTATCTCGAGTATCTCTTTTAGTTAGTTTGTTACTTCATGTTTTGAGTTCGTTTTGGTTATTGTGTAAGAGATGTTAATCAAAATTTTTATTACGTTTTTGTATTTGACATTTTTAATACATATATTTTATTTAAATTTTTGGGGCTGTTATAATATTATATTGATTATTTAATTGTCAAAAAAATTTAAAATATATAAAATTTGTGTGGGTTGAATCGATTGGCGAATTCTAGATCGGTGGAACCTTTTGATGGCGTGCATATATACATACATATATACATATATATATATATATATATATATTTGTAAATTTCTCTTTCCAAATCTCTGATATTATTGAATGAAATGTAATTGGAAGATAAAAAGTAAATCAAATTAATAAGTACGCACAACAAGACAGCCCACTAGGTTGATAATTATTGAGCAAAGGGATTGCATTATATATAAAAGAGAATGTAGTGGGTGCTGATACAAATACAAGTTTCACTTGTCTCCTCTCTATACGACAAATACAACTTGGAGAATCCTCATATAAGTAAACAATGTATATATATATATATATATATATAGGCTACGTGGAGAATCGATCTTGCTTACATTACATGTATCTCTCTCTCTCTCTCTCTCTCTCTCTCTCTCTCTCTCTCTCTCTATATATATATATATATGAATTTCTTGTAGTGAAAAGATATTGTTTACATATAAGATAAAACAATAAATATCTATATATATGTATAAAAACTAATCATCTAGGAAAATTAAATATGAATTTAATTATTATTATATATAAATAATCAAGCTCTTTTTCTGATATATATATATATATGTGTGTTTGAATTTTTTTAAACCGTGGTAATTTCCATGCAAACATGCTTACGTTAATATTTTAAGGTGGCGACCATGCAGTAGTCGCTGTTCCGTACTGGAGTTGACTGTTTCAGATGTTGAAATCATACATTGTATGTACAAAAGATTAGTGGCTATTACTTAAATTTTGATGAATATGATTTGCACTAATTAATATGAATTATATCTATATATATATATATATTATATTGTTCTCCACTTACCAATCTGATCTAAGCATATCGAGAGGTGAAAAATGTTACTAGCTTTCAAAATACCATGTACATACATACATACACATATATATATGTGAAATAGTTATAAATTATTGTGGTAGTATAGATTCTATAAGAATAAATTATAAATTATTTACAAATTACAATATAATAAAAGCACATGTCGTTATTTATTTATTAAGTAATATATATTATTAATTACAATATAATATAAATAATTTTTAAATAAAAATACACATAAAAATAAGTGTGACTCATTCATATAAATAACATTATTAAATAATTATATTATTGTGGTAGGCAACATAAGACTATATAGAACATTATCAAAAGTTATTAAATTCCACGTGGAGACCATTAAGATAAATATAATATTATAAGTGTAATATAATTAGCCATAAAATTGCACTTTTTTTGTGACTATTTTTTTAAGTGGTGGATGGTGGCACCTATTTTTTCACCAACTTTTATTAAATTATTTAAAAGGGTAAATTAGTAAATATACTCTGTATTATTAATTATAATATTTATAAATTTATAAATAAGTTAATTAGACTTTATTAGAATTAATTTGTTTAGAATCGAGGTTCAACTCATATCCCTTACATGAAAGTAATTAAAACTAATAAAATGGTTAGATAAGTAAGATAATTAATAATTAATATTAATGCGAATTAATTGATTTTGATAATTTTTTTAAAATTATTTTTTAAAAAAAATAGTAATTAATGCAATTTATTATTTATATATTTATACAACCCTTTATAATTTTTTTGAATTTAGTACTTTTAACCCATTAATCATAATAAATAATGATTTTAACTTATATAACATATTATATTTTTTATTAAAAGGGAAAAATCACAATCCCAAGTATCCAAATATGGAATATATGTATTGGAAATTAGTTAAAGTTATTATAATCGCCATAGACAAAAGTTGACAAGAAATGGGAATCACCATGAACAAAAGTCAAACTTATAGTCACATACACATGCATACAAATCTATATATATATATATGTGTGTGTGTGTGTGTGTGTGTGTGTGTATAACAATATATACGGGAATAAATTATCCATTACGCTTCCAAAATGATACTCGTGGGAGAATCTACATAGAATAGAATTATTCAAATTCTGATCCTATAGTATAATATATTTTTTAAAAAGAATTAATACTAAATTAATCTCAAAATTAACCCAAATGTTTAATTCGTGTAAAAGATTTTTTTTAAAAAAAAAATTGATTAAATTAAATTATTTATAATAATTTAAAAGCCTAATAACAACTATGAAGAATAATTACATTATTAAAATTTAAAAATTTAATTATGAAAGTATAGTTTAATTATTAAAATATATATGTATAGGAAGAGGAAAGAATCTAAATAGGAATGTAATATTTAGGGAAAAAGAAATTTGGTTTTGCATTTTTTTCATGCCTTCTCATTACAGAAGATATCTTACATGATAATGGTCATCAACCTAACAAAAATATTATGTATACATATATAGATATATGTATATATATATATATATAATTTAACCCAAAAAGTAAAAAGAAAAAAAAGAAAAGTCCAAGAAGGTTAAAAAAATAATAGTAAATAAACTCTCTTTCTCCCTTCCGTGCGATCCTTGCACCCCTCCCCTGTTATTTCTCTATTCCTCTGCTCTGTTTTGGTCTCCTACAAAACTGATGTACTCAAGCTTTTGGTGCCTCCAATGCTAACATAGGAGCTTGTAATTTCCCAGAAGTGACAGCCACTGCAACCTCTGAACCGCCGTTGCTGCTACCTTCACAGCGCTTCTTCTGCACTTCCAAGTCGTCGTCTTCCTTGATCTCGTCTAAAATAATTATTACTGTGCTGTGTCCATTTTCTCCATTGCAGTACTTTATGGGTTCTGGGATTTCCTCTGCTTCTTTTTCTCTGTACTCTCTGTATTTTCCCCAAAGAACAGAGTAAAGTCCAATCACGATCAGAACGGCACCGAGAACTCTGTCGCCCACATGATAAAAAAAACATTTGTGAGTCATATTTTCAGTAAATTGTAAAAATTATGATAACTTTGCGGTTCAAGAAAAGATAAACGGGGACATGTTTTTGGGATTTATGAAGAAATCGGATAGGAAATTTTACCCTCCAAGATAGATTTTTTCCGCGAGAATAAAAGATCCCATAATTGCTACAATGATCATCATGAGAGGGCTGAAAGCAGTGACAAAGACCGGCCCTCTTTTCTGCATGACTAGCCCTTGAACATAGTATGCAATACTTGATGTCACAATACCCTGTTCATGAAATCAAAAATTCAACTTCTTTAACGCACATACACAGACGTACATACATACATACACACATACATACATACATACATACATACATATATATATATATATATATATAGAGAGAGAGAGAGAGAGAGAGAGTGAGTGAGTGAGAGAAAAGGGAGAGTTACAGCATAGGCAGCAGCTAGAAGGTTCATGTCCCAGCCAATGGACCAAACAGAGGATTTATGTTCCATGACAAAGGTGACTGCTATAGATTGTAGGGTGCCCACAAAGCAGACAAGGGTTGTAAGTGAGAGCTGAGCTGTATACCTCGTCAGGGTCAATGCCTGTATAAACCCCCCCAAGTCCCATATCAGTCAGATAATAAGTTCTGGTAATTTTGTTTGGTGCAAACCGATTCACATGACAAAAAAAGGAAAAGATAGAAGAAAAAGAGACCTGTAAAATGAAGAATGAAGCCCAAGCAAGAGTGGCCAAGATGAGAAGAATAGAACCCTTGAGCCACTCCTTGTCAGATGAGGCGGCACTTGTAGGGTTTGAAGAAGATGAGTTGTGAAGGTGAATGTGATCAGACCAGAAGAAATTAATCACACGCCCTTTGTATAATGTCATCAACATGGCTCCTCCCACTGTCACTATTGTTCCCACCACCTTTGCCTGGCATCTTACTTTCTTCATATCCACCTTCTCCATCCTTATAGATAAACGCACACGTATAAACCCAAGTCAAAATATTATCCGGTGAAAAGTTTTATCATTGGGATTTAAAATCTTTGATGTGTCAGAATTACCTGCAGAGAACTGCCATGACAAATGTCATTGCAGGAAGCATATTACTCATGGCACAGGAGAAGGTTGGTGATGTGAATTTCAGCCCAGCGTAGTAGAAGTTTTGATCAATCACAGGCCTGTTTAGGACAACATTTATGTAAATATATATGTGTGTATGTAGAGAGTTGGTATGATGATTAACAAAGGGATGGGAGCTTGATTTATGAGTAAATTAACACTAACCCAAGAAGACCCAGAATGAAAATTTGCATGAAAATGGGAAATGTGATCTTTGGCCTCACTTTTCTGCAAGCAAAATGATCACCCAAAAACTTACTAAGTAAATCAGCTTATATTTATGGATGTATCCACACGTATGTACGTAAAGGTCATATATATACCTCTCGAGAAGGAGAGCGAAGGGAGCAATAACTGCAGTGGCAAAGGCATGACGGTAGACGACAAGAACATAATGGCTCATTCCTCTGTTAAGGGAAACCTTGGTGATGATATTCATGCCGGCATAGCCAAATTGCAGGCAGATCATGGCGATGTACGGCTTTGATCTCTCTATGAATTTGCTTGAGCCCTCCATCTCTAATTTTTTTTTTTTTTAAAGGGTAAAGAGGAAGAAGAAGAAGAGGAGGAGGAAGGGGAGTCGAGGAAGAACACTTGAAAGCTTGTGTGTTTCCTAAGTTGTAAATGGCAACAACCTCATGAATTTATAGCACTCTTGGCCCCTCTAACCTTTCTTCCCAGAGGAGGTTTATCCAAAATAGGCTTCTCTTCTTTTATATTTATTTTTTTCTACTAATGTTAATATAAGTCCAATAGATACTTATATATATTATATAGTTTTTTAAAAAATATTTATTAATTAATTAGATATATATACACTAATTAAAACATAATAAAAATGCATTCGAGAATGTTTTATATAATATATGTATATAAATATGTTGATATATGTGGAGAATTAAAAATATGAAATCAATTAAATTCTTGAATAAAGTATATAAAAGATTCACTAGAAAATATATTATAAGATAAATGATAAATAAATCAAATAATTTTCAACTTTATTGTAAATTTTACTATAATGTTATAGTAATCTTCTAATTTGTCATATGTAAAATGTGTTAAGATGATTAGTAACTAAAAATTTAAAAAGCACATAACTGTATTTGATTTATTGCAAAACACAATTATTACTTTCTGTTTACGATAATTATTAAGATATAATTTTATATGTAATTTTTTTTTAAAAAAAATTAACTTTTCCATAATATTATGTCAGCAACAAGTTACCAATGTATTTATAATATACGTATATTGATTATTTCTTGTATTTTTAAATAGTAATTCTCGTTAATTATTACGTACTGATATTAAAGTAAAAAATCATTTGTTTCGATGATCCGCGTGAAGTATGAGGGTCACACGTGCGTGTTTCACTGACCGTTGGATCGACCCGAATATTCAGATCAGCGGTGGGATGTGCAATTCATCCCAACGGAGGAAGCAGGTGATGTGATTCCACGTGGCAGGTTTTTAGTGGAAATGAGTGTGGACCGGGACCCACTTGGTGGGCAAGCGAAGCGATTCGAAGCGAAGACGAGGGAGCATTGTGCATGCTGATGCCACACACACCGAATAATAATTTAATCGGGGAGCAGGTAGTAATAGTGGTTGGGCCCCGTTTCTTCCAACCCGTGGGGCCCACTTTCTCCGCCTCCACCCCCCACCTACGCGGCCTTTTCCCGTCGCATCTCCGCCCTTCGTCGCTTCACTTAAAAAATAATCAACTTATTTTTTTTTAATTAACGATAATTACTTAATTGTTAATTATATTATTCTAATTATTAAATATTTTTATAATAAAATATAATTTACGATAATTTTAATTTAATTTTTTTATTACAATTTTTTTAAAAAATCAGTAATTTTTAACCTCATCTGGTCCTTGTTAATTGTTAGGTAGTGGGCGTGTGTGTCATTTGTTGCTTTAATTAGTGTTGATTAATTTACGTTAATTATTATCGGGTAGTATGCGCGTGCATCATTAATTACTTTCTCTAATGCTGATTAATTTACATTAATTATTAATTTTGCTTCGTAAATACATGCAAGTAGCTAGTTTAATTGCGTTTCAAAAGGGGGACGTAAGGTTTAACTTTAAGAAAATAATAATCATTTAATTAATTTATTGTTAATCATCAATACATTCTTCTCAATGTTGCAGCAATTGGTTCGCTGGAATTTCTCTTAAAGTATCCAACACATATATATAAAAATATATATATATATATATATATATATATATATATAGAGTGTGAATGTTTTATTGGTCACTTAATAAAGTTGATATTAACGTTAGTATAGCGGGATTTACTTACACCACTATAATTTATTAGATACACTAATTTTTTTTTTTAAAAATAATATATTTACTAAAACTTAATATAACTTGATTATCACAATTATATTAATAATTTAATTTTAACAAATAAAATATTATTATTAATCGCTATTAATTTATAATATAATTATTAATTTACGTGTTAAATATTTTTAATAAAATTTAAAATCGTGATATTAGATATATAATTAATTATTAAGTTTGTATACATAAATAATTAGCATACTGAAAGGAATCTAGATTGTCTTTATTTACAGTACCATTAATTCGATTCTTTATGGTTCTATACTTATGTGTGTGTGTGTGTGTGTGTGTATATATGTATATGTGTGTACGTATACGTAAGTTTCCAACTTCTGAAATATTGTTTATTTAAAAGGAAAAAAAAAATAGTAATGGATAACGAATATATTTCGCTAGTTGATGATGATTTCACGAATTAAAGATATATATATATATTTCTTACGTATTGTGTATATATATAGTTATATCACATCAGAAAACATATATTTATGAAATAGATAGCAGAGAAGAATAAAGCATATATAAATATATACGTATTTGGCAGTTATTAACTTATAAAAACATATATATATATGTAACAGTTATTAACTTATAAAATTAAATAATATACGAACTAAAGCTTCTCATGTATTTGGATTGCAGAATGTAATATATAATATTCCATTAAGATTAGGAGGAATTTTAGTATATCAAGATTCTGTACACTGTACCTTTAACAACACATTCTTCCAATATATATATATATATATATATACATATATGTGTGTGGGTGTACGTATATATTCTAGTACACAAGTACAAATTTATAAATCCTTTGCATTACTTGATCTTGCCATGTCAATTAAATAAAAATATAAGTCTTATAATTAAAAAATTTGATAGGCTATTATATTATGTTGATTATATTCAGTAATTATATATATATATATACCAATGTTTTTACAAAATAAACTTTTAATTTACATGGTGCCGGGTATATCTTTGTTATATATATATATATATATATATATATATATATATATTTTAGGTGTAGCTTTAAGATATTCCAAAGTTTTAAATTGCCTGCCAACTTCTTTGAAAGCTTGGAAATCTGTTTTCAATTAAGAGAATCAATAAGAACAATATGACGTAGTTGATTCAAATCCTTTTGGCCTTGTATCTTCGCATCAATCATGACCAACTTATGTATATCTATCTATATATATGTATATATATATATATATCTATATCTATATAATACGTAAGTTGATTCAAATTGAGCAAGTGATGGAGGAGACAAGAAATGATGAAGAAAGTAATGGAATGAGTAATCTGGCACTCATCATATGTCCTGTACAATCATATATGTCATCGCATATATACATACATACATACGTACATGTGTGTATATCTATGATACATAGATGTATCTGCCTGCCTGCTTGAAGAAACATATACCTGCAATCATATATATATATATATATATGTAATCTTATAATTATGGCCAAGTGGAGCACCAAATCACACAAATGAAATGGGCATCTAATCACCCCCCAATCATTCCTCTATTATTATTACTGTATACAGACATACATATATATATATATATATCTTAATAAAAATATTTAATTTTTTTTCTGAATTAGCACAGGATTCTGGCGCATGGGGAGCTTGATTTGGGCGATCATCATAGTGGAAACAAGGGAGGGCCATGACCGTCAGACATTTTGTCTGTTTCTCAGGTGAATACTGAACTCTACTGTGTATATATATATATATATAGATATATATATATATATATATATGAGTGTGTGTATGTGTCTATATATATGTATAACTATATTACATAAAAATCTAAAAGCATTTTTTAACACCTTGTACTACTAGACACAAAACAACATCACTGTTTATATCATATCATTTGTCTCTCTGCTGCACCACCCCCAAAAGAAAATAACAGTCAATCAATGAAAAATATAACAAAAGAATATAAAAAAGGATACAAATACACACACATGTATACGTATACGTATACGTATATACGTATACATATATATGTATATACGTGGAATTCTAATTATTTTGAGAGGACAAATTGAATTCAAGAGAGCACAACCAAGTACATTATTGAAAAGTTAAAAGTTTTCATAACTAAAATTATTTACATTCATCTTCTCCTCATTTCACTCCACAGTCAAACAATTATATTTTTCGTGTTCGAGCCGGGTTACGTGTCTGATATGTCTTAATTAGAAGCCAAATTATGTACGCGATTTCATACCTTCATGTACTATAGATACACGAAGGTACGAAATCGTTCGCGAAAGTATTAGATATAAAAAAAATTAACTACTATTTTTAACTATTTTAGAATTATTTGTTGAAAATTAGCAACCGAAGAAGAAACATTTTGACCTAATCTCTAGGCGACCAACGTTTCTTTTATTTTCTAATCGGTACATCTTGAATTTTTCTGCGGAGTTTTATAATTTTTATACCGTCGTGTGACGCACGGAAAAGTTATCCGCCGCTAAATCATCTTTTGCGACGGTTTCTTCCCCGCAAAATGTATAACGGCAAAAAATCGTAGGTAACGCAATGGACCGTCGCAGTACTTTATGGAATTGCCAAAATGGTCTCTATTTTTGGTAGTGAGAATTTCTTTTTATAGTTAAGTGAAAGTTGTATGTATATGTGTGTGTGTGTGTGTGTGTGTTTATATATATATATAATTTTCATCTTCTTGTTTTAATTACACAGGCGTCGTCCCTTTTTTCAATTTCCTTTTTCTTTTTCGGCAGAAAAATCCAAGAAATGATAAAGGCAGGCCTTATCATCTTGTTTTTTTTTTCTGTGTTTTAATTATTTTTTTCCCA
>NW_019014600.1:555368-567295 GCF_000150535.2 Carica papaya
GCCAAATGATTGCAGATCTCATGACTTACAAGAGTTTAACTTTGGCAGGAAATTTTTTTTTTTATGAAATATAAGTTATCTTCGGCAGGAATTGATCAGCGCAAAGTACATAACTAAAGATAGGATTTGGAGGCTACAACCAGTTTTTGGAGGTAGATCAATGGAGACTGTTGGTGGATTTTTGGAGGTAGATAAATGGAGACTGCTGGTGCATATAAGGGCAGGAAAAGGACAATTGGTGGACTTTTGGGAGGAAAGGTGGCGCAAGGGAGTTTTTTCTAATACCTCCCACCCCAAAATTCTCTCTTTAGCCAACAGCACAGATATTTCATAGAGATTGACTATGATGGCAATGTCGTTGGAACATCCATCTAACTCGAAATCTAAATGATAAGAAAGTAATCAGACTAAGTACCTCGATTTGCTGGCTCTTTTGTCCAACTGTCATAGATCCTTCTGGGAAAGATTGCCATATCTAGTCCATTACCAAGAAGGCAAGGATGGGATGTTTTTGGTAAAATATCTACACATCTACCAACTCTCTTAAGCAAAATGGCTAACAGATTTTTATGGGAGCAGATTTGGAATTGTAAAGCAGCTACCCAGAAGCTTTCTTTGCTTGGAAAGTAGCTTGGTTTCGAATTCCGTTGACGGACAATCTAAGGAAGAGGCGAAAAATATTGTATATGGCTGCCCATCTTCCTCAGAGAAAGCAAATGTTCCAACCATCTCGTTGGTGTTTAGATGTTAGAGGATTCTAGAATTTTGCTTTAAATCTTCTTAATTTATCTTGGTTCATTTCCGCTTCAGCATTGAATGAGCTATGGACGGGAAGCAGAGTTGAAGTTTGTAAATCTAATAGAAATGTTAGTATAGTTATTCCGATGTCTATTTATTTTCCTTATTTGGAAAAGGAGGAGCAAATAAGTTTCGGAGGACTTTTTTTTAAAAGAAAAAGTATTTTAATATATTCAAGAGCACTAAAGGGTTGCAAACTCGTAAACAAAAGTACATACAAATTAATCAGGATATCAATTAGACCCCTCAAATCCTCGCTAGTATAAGGCTAGATTCTGTCCAACATGGGAATTCTAAATCATAAATCCTCAAATCTATCAATGTTATTTGTCCCTTTAAAAACTATTCTATTTTTTCCTTTCCAAATAACCCAAAAAGTGCCCAAAGCTTCTTTCGTTAGGATTAGAGATCTATGGTTGAGTATCTTGTTGATAGGGAATCCAATCCTTTATGATAAGAACTTGGGTAACTTGAATGATTCTTTGACACCAAATCTTATGTACCGTACAAGGGCAGCACCCTCTTGATGTCTCTTGATAATATTTTCTCTCTCCAAAAAAAATACCTCTCGAATTCTATTCCGTTGCAAATACATAATATGCCGGCAAATCATTTTCCTAAATACCAAGAAGATCAAGAACTCAGGATCTAACAATTATGTTTTTTCCATATAGAGGAGTCTGCTATAAAATGATGAATCTCCAACATAAATGATTATTTGTACTATCACAACAAATGAAATATTCTTACTATATAATTTTTTAGTTGGGCCTCGGAAGAGGATAATAACAGTTTATCACAATATATATCTTTTACGTCACATTTGTTATAACGAACTAAGTCCATCGTATGGATATACAAATGCATTAGAAATGAGATATAGGTTAGAACTAAAATCTTATTCAAATTCCATGCACAAGTCAAGCTAAGTGGATTTTTTATTCCTACTTAACCAAGTATAAGTAGAAATTCATTATCATGGAATTCAATATAGATGTAGAATCGGTGCGATTATTTATCAAATATGCACATTAGAATCTAATACTACATATCAAGCAGTTGTCGGTGTTATATTGTATCAGACACAACCAACTACTCCAAAGATGAAACTGTTAATGACCAGGACAAGCAAGAAAGACATAATGGGGAACGCAAAATGTGCTCAAACCCATCTTGCCAAAATGTATTGGTCCCAACTTTGCTGCCTAATATATCAATCAAACTATCCAAACACCTGAATTAATTTGTGAAAAAGTGAGTAACCTGCATCCCCACCTTAAAACACATGAGATCATTGCATGCACATGGGACTTATAATTCTAGTGCATTTAACCCAAGCACACTAGAGGTAGCAGAGTGCTTCTACGTCAGACATCAGCTCAAATATAAACAAAGATGCAACTGTAAGAAAAACAGACCCACCTAGATTCAAAATCTAAACAAACATGCAGCTCTTAGTAAAGCAGAGATCCATATGTAGAAGTTAAGAAGCAATTGAAGTGACCCCAAAGGTCAGAGACATATCCAATTGCTGTCAAAAGATCATTCAAAGAATTAAAAAATCAAAAGCCCACACTGTAAATGAAACCTTAGAAATAAAAGACTACCTCATGTAGTGAAAGTATCTGTTCCATTCGGTAGTCCACAACTTTGGCAGTAAGCCTATGAACCTCTTGACCATGTACTTATAAGATTTTGTAGATTCATTTCACATGAAATTTCATGTTACCAATAAGTCAGGGCGATAATTTTAAAAGTTTTATGTGTAACAGATAAAATCAGTGTGGTTACAAATTGAAGGCAAAATCTGATTTCAGATGCTTAACTTGTTGTATAACAAAACATTGAACCATAAAATTAAAGCTAAATGGTGTGGCATAGAGAAACCCACATCCTGATCCATTTGTAGATTGGAATCATCAAGTGTTCTATCCATGTCATTCATCAACGCATATTTCTTCTGCCCATAGTAATCCCAAACACGTACCTACAAAGAAAATGGATATTTGTCACCTAAGAACTTGGAAGAAAGATAACAAGGGAAAAAACACCAAGAGTGTTGAGGTATCTGAATATATATCTGTATTTACTTGTTCTAAGTTAAGATAAAAAATCTCACAGACTCTCCTGTAAAGCTCTCCAATAGTTTCCTGGCCAAAATAATTCAATCTCAAGTAAGTAATCAGCAGATGCTTTGGGGTGCTTTACACAGGATAGACTGAAGAAGCAGCAGAGAAAAGAAACAAAGAGAAACTATACTTTCTTGCTAATTCTTATAGTAGAGCGTTCGCCTTTTGGCATCAGAAGTAGCTGCAGGCGCAGAGGATACACCTCTACAGCCAGCTCCGTCTGAGAGAGACCTGAACTAATGACTTTACGTGCCAATGTTGGACCACCTCCATACCTATCATGACAATAGAACACGAGCATCACAAACAAATAAATAGACAGGATCCGGAAAGAAACATTTTGTTCACTATGAGTTTAATATGTCCATAGAAATATCCGAACACGCAAACACAAACAAGCAGAGAGGAATTGACAGGAAAGGCAAAGGAAATACACATTTTGTTGCCATATACAAAATGGTGCGGATTTCATATGACTCACCATGAATATAACTGGTTCCAAACTTCCTGTGGAAGCAATACATAATCACGACCTTCCTGAAGAGTATCATGAATCTCACTGCCCGGATGTGAGTCCTCTGATGTAGCATCATATATCAAATCCGAATTATCAATTCCAGACGGCCTCTTCGAGGTGCTTGAACCTGCTGAATCACAATGTTCGGACAAAGAGGATCCATCATTTGTGTTATTTGGCTGATCCTGGTTTACATAATCAATCCAATGCTGCCACCATCTGTTGGAAATTGATTAGAAAAATTAGTTACTTCAAAAACTCAACTCTAGCCAAAAGTAGAAGATTAGGAGCAGAAAATGGCAGCAGTCGAATGAGTAACTGGAAAAAAAACAACAAAACAATAGCCCTTCCTCCCAATAGCTAACCTAAAGTACAGGTGCAATAATACATACTAGTGGAAATATGAATTAAGCACATGATCCAAAGAAATTCCACGCGCTCTGGGTCCCCGAACACCTTCTTCTTTAACCACCATACTTATCTCAATTCCAATCACCTACATCTAGGATTAGCAAATGGTACTCAACTTCAAGGACACAATACAAAGTGACTAAAGCCTCGCCCACACACTACATATAGCAAATAAACGCTGATACAAGTACAAGGAAACGAACTGAATTCAATTGTTCTATAAGAGCATTAGGCATCTGCAAATGTATCACTATCTCAAGTTATATAAAAGTATAACAAAACAAAACAGAAAGGGGAGAATAACCCCCAACAGAAATTCTACTACACACTCGGGCTCAGTAGTGCAATGAATGTCCTAGTATCATCTAGTGAGTCCATAAGCACAAACTATCACCTAAAAATATTGTGTCTTCGACAAAGACATAATACCTAGTTCAAATGAATCCATCTTCCGAAACATTCTGGTAGACCTTAACCGCTATAGAAACGCAAATTGTCGAGAAGAAATTAACTCGTATCTAGACTCCCGTCAAAATGTAAACATCCATATTTTAAAAAATAAGAAGAAGAAGAACTACAAATTCAATAATCTGCCGACGTTATCACCCGAAATATCCAACATTAATAGGGCAAAACACATGAAATTAAAATTTACGAAGACGATACAATGGAAAACAAAAACCCTACCTATGAGTTATGAGATAGAAGGTATCGCCTTCTTTGGCGTTGGCTTCAGCGGCGAGCGCAATGTCTCTTATCAAAACTCTCTCTTCTTCCGGCGTCAGCTCTGTACTACTACTGCTACTGCACATCGACACTTCTGCCATTAATCGCCCCTTCCCTCTCTCTAACTCTCTCTGCCTCTGATCTGAGACAGAGAATCTCCGATATTGAGGCTTCGTATTTTCTATGTTCTTTACTTGCAGCCAAACCGTAAAATCGCAAGATTATATATAATTTTGTTCAAATTTTTTACCCTCGTCTTAATTACTTGACGGAGCGGGACTTGGCCCAATTTAATGACGGCTATCCGGCCGGGTCAGGCGGGCCGAATTTCTTGGGTCATTCCCCAATTCCCCTGTACAATTTTTTTTATATGTAATTTAATAACATATTGGTTTTATTTTAATTTTTAACTAAAAAAATTCTTCTGTTCACTTAAAATGGATAAGTTTTCTTATTTGATATGAATATTTTGGTGTTTTCAATTATTATTTGTATTTTTAATTTGCATTATTTAATATTTAAAATTTTTAATTTTTTATTACTCTAAATTAAAATTAGTAAACGTTTAATTAATTAGGCTATAAGTGATTTAATTATTAGGTAATACATGTTCATACTCGTGAAAAATCAAGTTTAAATTAAATATATATATACATATAATACATGATTTATACATGTTTATCAAATTAAATATATATATGACCTACTTAATATCTTATATATTTTAAAAATGTATAAGATAAAGAAAAACTTTATGGTAATTTTGATATTATAAGCTGTATATATCTAGTAAAACAAAAACAATAATTTAGAAAACTAAGAAAATTTTCATCCAATTATATTATAAATTTCACAGTATACAAAATCCTAAACTGTCTGGTTCACTACAAGTTCTAACTCGCCATTAATGGCGACAGGATCATTAACCTTCTGCTTTTGCAGGCCTTTATATTCATTTTCTAGTTTACCATCTTCATCATCATCATCATCATCATCATAAACCTCTTCCAATGGTTTACAAGTGTAAAACCAAGCACAAACCACATAATAAACCAGATTAACCACTTGAATTCCACTAACCAGCCAATAATAATACTCTAATCTTCCCCGGTTCAGATTCCGATCAGGCAACCAGTTATTTCTCTCTCCAGTATACTTATGCACCAGAGACACCAAAAGAGTACCTATATAATTTCCCACTGATATGGCGAACCAATACAGCGCAACCGCAGTGCTCCTCATGCTTTCCGGTGACTGATCGTACAGAAACTCCAAATGACCCACCGACATGAAAACCTCTGCAACTCCATGGAGGCAGAACTGAGGGACTAACCAGAACACGCTTATGGGGATGACGGCGGTTGGTTCATCGAGCAAGTTTTGAGAAGCCGCTACTGATTTTCTCTTCATCTCGACCAGTGAGGAGACAAGGGTGGCTAGGATGTTGACGGCGAACCCGATTCCCATCCTCTGCAGGCAGGTGACGCCGGTGGGGTCGCCGGTGAGCCGGCGAGCTAAGGGGACGAAGAGGCGCTCGTAGAGGACCAGGCCGACGAGCGTGGTGATGATGCCGAAGACTGACAAGCTGGCCGGTGGGATTTCGAAGGAGCGAGAGAGATGGCGGTTCATGGTGCGAGCTTGTTGGAGAGTGAAGCTATGCTGGTGCGACGATGCAGCTACCAGTAAGATTCCGGCGGCCCAGATGGGGAGCATTCTGATGATTGATTTGAGCTCTTCCACGCGATGGACGGTGGTGATTCTCCATAGATTTGGTTGGTCAAGATTCGTGGCTTCCCTCTCTGTCACTATAGCTGCTTTGTCAAACCATCTGTGTTTTTTTACACGAAAAAGAAAATAAAAAATTAATGCTCTATAATACTATATTTAAATAAGAATAATAGTTTCTGATATTTTATTTCTAAATATTTTTTAAAAAATATTTCTCTTAATTTTAAAACCATTTAAAAAACTTAAGACTCTTAAAATTTAGATGAAAAATCAGATCTGTCATGTGATCTGTTTGCAGAAAAAAAAAAGAATTAAAAAATAGTTAAAAAGTAACTAAAAATAAATTTTAATTTAATATGTTCAATTTTAATAATAATTAAAAAATTATAGATCCCATAAATTTTTATAAAATGATTTTTCTAGTAAAATTTAAGAATGTTAGTCTTTTTAATAAATTTAAAATTTTGAGGATTAATTTATAAAAAATATTTAATACTAATATATATTTTGGAAAGTAAATTAGGTATTTCTATTTAAATAATTATTAAATAAAATTTAAGTTAAATCAAGTTCAGTATAAATTAGGATTACTTGAACTGATCTGTGTGTACTAGTCTTCCATGAACCGATATAGCGGCATCAAGGTTCTTGTTCTGGTACAAGAGACCGGCATCTGTCGGTGCCACCGCCTTCCTCTTCTTCACGGCGGCGACGACAACCTGTGCCAATCTCACCAACGGGCTTCCTCCGGGCTTCAACTTCTTATAAAGCGAAGCACCGATCACGAAGGCGATAATTGACAGAGCCATGGCTATGGCTGGGAGGCCAAGGCCCCAGCCCCAGCCCACATTGTCTTGTATGTAAACGACGACGGTGAGCGCAGTCAGCGTCGCCATTCCCATGCAGAAGTAATACCAGTTAAAGAAGTTCCATTTCCTGGACTCTACGCTGGATTTTTTCATGTCGAATTGGTCGGCGGCGAAGGCGACGACGCAAGGTCTGATGCCGCCGGTGCCGATGGAGGTGAGGAGGAGGGAGATGTAAAGGACCCATAGCTGCAAAGATGAGGCTTCCCGGCAGTTTTTCTGGTCTGGACATGGCGGAGGCTGGAGGGATGGGACTACTGCTGATATGGTGATGCTAATCAGACCCTGCATCAATATAAGAACTGTTAGTAGATAATGATATAATTAATAAATTACGGTTCTTTGATTGTTTAATTTTATTATCTAAATAAATAAATATAGCAGGAGAGATGTAGAGGGAAGTAAGGACCAGTTCATAAATAATAGAACCGACGATGATGGTCCAGAACCGGCCGGCGACGGAATCGGCGATCAGAGCGCCGATCAATGGCGTGAAGCTGGCGGTGCCGCTGAAGTTGGTGAGAGTGTTGGAGGCCTGAACCAGCGGCAGGTTAAGGACTTGGGTCAGGTACGTTATCATATTGGCATGAAATCCAGTAGTGGCAAATCTATCGCATACTTCATTCGCTGTAAAAGACAAAAAAAAAAAAAAATTAGTGATAATCATAATTCGGCACTGATATTTATTCAAATTTTAACCCAAAAAACTAAAAATTATTATTATAGAGTTAATTATAATTAAATTATCGACATTAACAAAACAAATTCAATTTAATTATATATATTAATTGAGTAATTAAGAAAAATAATCATCGGCAATAGTGAAAGTTTCGGTGCTCTCGTCTCTACATATAAACTCCAAATTGTCTTTTCTAATGACCAGTGACAATATCAACATTGTTTGAACAAAAAATCACTGTGTCAAAAAACAACGACTTTGGTTAACCATATACATGTATACAAACATACATACATATACCCAAATATATGTGCTGTGTGTAAGCAGGTTGATATTTCACGCGGCACCCCTCTAATAAAGACAGAGAGAGATGGTCAGGTACTCCTATATATACACCATCTTTATGGCTGACCATTGCTTTTTAAATTGATCAGTTACTTCTTTGTCGCTGACCATTATATATACATATATATAAAACGTATATATGTTACATGCATCTACATATACATATATATATATATAGCTTCTTTCACAAGATGAGAATTAGTAATTAACTAACTATGTTGGAAATGAGAACTTACCGAGAATGAAAGGCATTGTTTTGATGCCTCCAAGCTTCTTTCTCCTCCCATGTTCTTCTTCTTTTTCTTCTTCCTCCTCCTCGTTCTCTTGTTTCTTGGCGCTATCAGCTTTGTTCTCGGCCAACTCCATTTGTGGCTCCATGCCTCTCGTATCCATTCGGCGATAAATCGAATTTATTTATAGGTCTCAAGTGACTGTAAAAAAATGACAAAATAAATAGTGGGCCCGGCCCGCCAATTTGACTGCTTTCTCCATGTGACGTGCTATCTTACGTCATAAATTTTATATTTTATTTTATTATTGGCTTATTTTTTAAAAGTTAAAAAAACTTCTATTTTTAGTATGTTGTAAAAAAATATATACGTATATACAAAAACAAGCATATTTTAAGAATGTTTCCAGCAATTTCTATCCATTTCTGTTCATTCGAAAAAGTGAAAACGAATCTTGAGAAAATTATAAGAGGAAAAGGACAAGGAAGTATTACTGTCAATCCACCCACGTGTCCGCAGTTTTCTGTCAGGCCGTGACCACCACCCATTAAAATAATTAATAATATAACACAAATTTTAATTCTAATAAATTTTAAATATTCGATTTTAAAAAAAATAAAACATAACTATTACATTATATAAAATTTTAAAAATAAAAATTAACTATACGTTGTATAAATTAAAAAATATGTATTAAATAAAAACAATATATAAACATATAACATTATAATAAAATTTTATTTTAGTTGCCGTAAAAATATAATTTTTTTTTGGGGGTAGTGTTAATGTGGGTTTCAATATAATAATTACTCTTATTATATGATCCATTTAATTCATTATGTAATTAATGATTTACATTATTAAAGAGATTAATTTTTTATAAATATTATTATTGATATGTCTGTAAATATTCATAACAAATTGGCATAAATTTATTGAAATTACAATATTATAAAATGAACACATGCCCATATGTTACATAATTAAAATTAGAAAAATTATGAAATCAAGTGATTATATACAAATATTTATTATTAAAAATACAATTTTATATATAGAGATACTAATCTATACACCTATTTGCTTTATATTAATGCACCCATTTAAAAAAAAAAAAGGTGAAAATGCCAGGACATGGCACAATGATAATATGCTACAATTTGGCATATTATACATTTTAAAATAAGGTTTCCAGCTGTACATGTATATTTTTTGTATTTATATAAAAAAGCTTAATTTATTTCGAGAAATCACAAGAACTTATAAATATTTTCCCATCCAAAAATTTAGAATTTTATTTATAAAGTTTATTAAATTAAATAGTAATTAAAAGCCTATTTGTCCAATTCTAAATAAGTTACACATTTGAAAACGCTATAAATACAAACATGAATGGTATTATAGAATTTAAATATTTTATTTAAAATACTAAAGTAAATTTAGTTTACGACACTTGTTATATAGTTTATAATATACTTTGTTTACAATTTAGTCATTAGTATTTATATTTACTTAAAGTTAAATTTCATTTAATTTAATAAAAAAAAGTTAAAGTAGTTAAATTATATTTAAATATTTTAAAAAATAATATTGACTAATTAGTTGATAATGGGTCAATTTTTATTATTAATTTACTTAGTTAATTAATTAAGTTTTAAATTATTTTTTAATCATTTTGATTATTTTTGCTAAAAAATAATGAGTTAAAACAAATAAAAATTATCAGAAACTAATTCATAATGAAAAAAATTAAAAATTAAAAATTAGTAAATATTAAAGTTGAACAAATTTACTAATTTTATCATATTAATTTTCATAATGCGTGAAAAAAAAAAAAGGAAAAATAAATGAGGCTGCACGAATAGCTCCGTGGAACCAAAACAGGGGAGCGAAATTTGCAGTCACTTGGGAATAGAGCGACCTTGGAAGAAGCAAACCGAGGCGTGGAAATAACAAGGCCTCTCTTCGACGAAAAATGGCAACAAACCAAAAAGCGTATGCAAACAGACATTGGAAACAAAATTAACCTGAGAAATTTACAAGGCAAGGAAATAGATGATCTCAAAGAAAGCAAAATCTTGGGCTAAAGCTTTGGTAGAAGAAGACTAGCTGCGACCCTTCTCCGTTTTTCTCTTCCGTTCTCTGTAAGTTCCCATCACAATTAATCTTTACTCTTAATATATATTCTCACACACACACACATATATATGTATCTATGTATATATGGTTTGCTCACATCGGTACATCTGATTGGCATGGTTCGATTCTGCTGTTAGATAATGTGGCTTGGTTGCAGTTCGTTGATTATGGTTTTTACTAGCTGCAGAAATGGGGTTTTGTTTTTTATTCTTAAATTTTTCATGCGATTTTATACATGTAAATATATAAATATATAATCCACATCCATGCTCTGTAAATTTTCTCATTGTAGGCATAATTTTTTTCCTGATTTAGTTCCTTTGGATAATGCAATTCTGTTAATGGACGTGGATTTTTTTTTTCTCATAATCAAAATCAAAATCTTCCTTAATAGGGTTGTGTTCAAATTTTATTTTTGATTGATTTCGTTCCTTTACTCTTTTTTTGTTGAAGAGCTATTATTGGAAATTGGAATTATTTCATACATTGATGTGTATAGAAGGTTAAATATTACACAAGAACACAGTTTGTTTATTTCTTTTTGTGTTTTTCAAGTTTATGCTTTCCTTTTTGGTTGTAGGGTTAATATTTGGGGATCATTAGAAGTAGATTTTGATATGTGTGACTTTCCATTTCTGGTTTTTGATGCTTGATTAGGAGAATGGAGGCAAAACCCAAGAGGAGAACTGTTACTGAGAATGGTGATACAGGAGAGGACTTGGTCCTTGCAACTTTGATTGGTAATGGGGACGATGTGGGTCCTCTTGTCAGGCATGCATTTGAGATGGGACGGCCTGAACCGCTTGTTCAGCAGCTCAGATATGTGGTTAAAAAAAAGGAAGTTGAGATTGAGGACCTATGCAAGACTCATTACGAGGAATTCATTCTCGCAGTTGATGAACTTCGTGGTGTGCTGGTTGATGCTGAAGAACTCAAAAGTGACCTGGCAAGTGATAATTTTAGGTTGCAAGAAGTGGGTAGTGCCCTTTTGGTGAAGCTCGAGGAGCTTGTTGAGTCTTATTCAATCAGGAAGAATGTGCACGAAGCTATTAAAATGACAAAGATCTGTGTTCAAGTTTTGGAACTTTGTCTCAAATGTAACAATCACATTTCTGAAGGTCAATTTTATCCTGCATTGAGAACTGTGGATCTTATAGCAAAGAACTATCTGCAGATCATCCCTGTTAGGGCAATAAAAATGGTTATAGAGAAGAAAATTCCAATTATAAAATTGCATATTGAGAAGAAGGTTTGTAGTCAGTTTAATGAATGGTTAGTGCACATAAGGAGCTCAGCCAAGAATATTGGACAAACAGCCATTGGTCTTGCTGCTTCAGCACGCCAGAGGGATGAAGAAAT
>NW_019014600.1:585324-605493 GCF_000150535.2 Carica papaya
AACCGAGGTTTAATTTCACAAACTGGCTTAGGGAAGGTGAGTGTACGAGCTTACTCATCTAATTGTAAGCTGGTTAGTTGATAAGAAAATTTAAGTTTTGGTGCTAGCACCTATCTTGCTTTGAGATGGAGTTCTGTTTCTTGCTGGTTTGTTCATCAAGGTTTTTAGACACAATCTGCACGGCAGAATGGATACTGAGGGTGCTTTGCGAGTCTCTAAATATGCAGACAGCATGATCATCATCGTTATTTGGGTTGTTTATTTTAATGGTTTTTCGAGCAATTCTTCAACTCGACATTTATGTGGTATTGGTAATTTGGTCCAAAGTGTTATATGAATTCAAACTAGAGGGCTTTGATGAAAGTATTAGGAAGTATGCATAAGACCCTTTGCTTTTTTGACTGATAGAATGTTATTAAGCTTGAGAATGGAGTTGATAAATTTCTTAGACTTTCCATTAAGAAGATAAAATTTTTTGCTTTTTATATTCTATTGGCCCTTGATTATTTTAGAATAATTCACTTCTAATGTTGATTTCCTGTTTCAAACATCTCCTTGATTCATTGAATAACATTTTCTTTGTTTGAAACAAGTTAATACACTTCATGTGATCATCAAAATGTATGGGGAAAGAGAACTTTTTTCGTTTTGCAACTAATCCATATGCACCAATTTTTTTGCAGGCACCGTTTTGTCAGCAGCCTCTGAGCTTTGATTACTTGCAAAACCATTAGATGAGAATTAGGTGGGAATGGTGTATTCAGATTTCTCTATACTAGTATTCTTCTGTTGTCAGGACTCATTGTTGAGACTTTTTTGTTACAGACCTTTGTTTGCAACTTATTACCTAGTTGGGCTCTTTTTGTGGTATTGAAATCCCTAAGTGGTGTAACATTACTTTTGACATTTCTCGAATTATCTCCTTGCAGACTGATTAGTACTAGTACATGTATGTTTTATTTATTTCCATATGTGGCTGCAAATGGTTGTTACCACATTGCCTTGTGGAGCTCAAGGTGTAGTGGTTGATGGACAAACGATGGAGCTCAGCTCAAGACCAAAGGCTATATAACATATATTATCCAAGCATATTCCAAATACAGCCTATGCTAAGATTTTAAATTCATTGATACCCACGAGAAAGGAACCCAACAAGTAAAATCGTAGTCTAATATAATAGTATTAAAAAGAACATTTGATGTTTTGGTAGGTCCAGGAAGGCATCATTGACAGCTCGGAGTTCATCATGTCTTAATCACTAGCAAATAAATTATAAAGGAATATCTGTAATGGAATGTACGTAGACACGCTATAGTAGGTAGGTTGATAGCGATTTAGAAATTTGATGCGTTGTCGAAAAGCATTTTGAAGTGGGTTGTGTGTGTCTGACCTTTCAGGATGGCAAATACTACGGTGGCAGAAATTTATTTAATATCATCGTCCTTGTTGTATGATTTATTTAAATGATTTTCTGAATAAGTTTCGAGCCCAACTCTTTCAACAATTGTGTTTAAGGGAAAGTGAAGTTGGCATTGTGTGTTATTCCCAAATGGGTGTTGGGTGGGTTGGGAGCAGGAAAATCTCTTTGGACTGACAAGAAAATTGGATGTCAAATCTGATTTGCTCATCTGATAATTGCTGTGTGAAATCCCTGAGACAGCAAGACATGATCCTTTGCCTCTTACATCTCATGGCATGGCATGGCATATTTCCTTCTTTGGGAATCAGCATCTTGCTAGTTTCAGTTTTTAAAAATTTTCTTTGTCTTCTTTGGGGATGTAAATAGAATATCATAAGTAATTTGTCAAATTCTATATTTAATTAATAAATTTATTTTTGGTCAAGGAAAATTGACAAATAGACATTCATCTTGGCTTTGATTTCATTTTTTCTATTTAATTCATATTTTAATTTTTATATTATTTTTCGACGTATATAATTCTCACCATTCCCACTTTAACCTCTCGATGAAAAATTTTAATTTTTCATCGTTCAAGGAATTTAATGCGAGAACAATCATAACTTCAAATCTAACATAAATCTACCAATTATGTTTTAATTATGCACTATGATAACATAATTAACTAAAATTCTGAGTGGAAATAGTAGAGAACTCAACTAAATTGCTATTTTAAGTTTTCGCAAGGCGTGATCGTTAAATATTACAGTTCTTGTTAATGATTTCTACAGTAACCTTGTACTTTTGTTTTAATTAATTAAGGAAATTTGTAAATAATAGATGTAATGATAAGGGAAGAAAACAGCAAATGTAGTGAAGAGATCACGTGGGATCCATTAGTGCAGAGGTAAAGAGGCTTATCGAAGTCCGAAATCAAAATATAAATTAAGTTTTGATGTCCATGAAATTTGTGGAGGACGGGATGCAGCAGCCAGCGGAATCAGGCTGTTCATGTGGGACTGGGAAGCGTGCTTTTATGTACTCTGAAATAACCCTTTTACTGTTTTAACTCATCGCAGCACTGTTCTAAGGTTTCTCAACTTTCAACTTAAAAAGAAGTTCCAAAGGAATTGAAATTTAACACCCAAAAGTTTCTTTCCCTATCTCTCTAACTTCAAATCGACAGGAATTAAGAACCCCAAAACCAAAAATCACTCTTTCTCCCTCTCTTTCTCTCTCGATACACACACACACATACACGCACATATGTGGTATGTATGGTAGGATGTGTGCCAACACAAGAATTGACTTAAAGGAGATCTGATAAAAAGACAAGTAAATTTTGATTTGATCTGCTCTTTCTGTTTAGATTAAGAAAGAATTTTGTAATCTATATAAAAATGAATCTCAACTTGGTGACAGAACTAAATTAATATAGAATTCCACTATGCATCTTTTTTCTCTCTCTCTCTCATCCTATATATATATATACATATATATTTAATGTTTAATTGAAACTTGAAACTAGTGCTCTACAAGAGATGGCAATAGGGTGTCCTTATAAGTGAGCAAAGCCATGCATGTGCTGCTGTATATTATGACATTATCCACCCAAGTTGATAAAATATATATATATATATTATACTTATTGGTTTAGGATAGCTCTAGCATCCACTCTTCTCAATACCTTTTGAAAGTAGTAGATACCTGTATATTCAAAAGAAAAGAAAAGAAGAGAGAATGTTGGAGGTACTAACTGCAAAACAGAGTAAGTAGCAGTTTTTTACATATTCATTCAACTAGGTAAAACAGAGGGGTTAATCTGTTTGTTCGGGCTAGAGGGCATAGGATCAGTATCAATTCTGTGTTTTGTTCAGGCCAAGGTGCAGCCTGCAGACAGGACTTTGGGTGAAATATTCTTCCTATCGTAGTCAACTAATTTCAAATGATACAAACTGCCCAAATATGTCTCTATAATCAACAATTCCAACTTACAGGCACATATACAAACTTGTTACACAATAAGGTCCAACTGGTTAGCACAATCCAACCATCTTTATGTAGTTCGAGAATTGAAATTGAGATCAAGTTCTTACTGTGTTAGGAGAGTATTAGCAAAACCATGTAATTTTATTTCGTGCTCTCATGAAAATGTTTAGAATGCCAATCCTAGATTTCATCTTCGCAGTTGAGATTTAAGCATATGAAATTAACAGACATTTCCATACATGCAGGTCATCCCTACCATTCTATCAATCTACAAGAATAAAATATCATCACCCGATAGCAGGGTATCTTTGTGTCCAATGTGAATTTCCTTAAGGAACACTCTCTTGAGAATTCTACTAAGGTCAAAAAGCTATTAAAATCAAACAAACAGAACTTACAAAGCAACATCATGTATGAACGAGTCTAAGTCAGATAGAGATTTGCTTACAATTTCCAGAAGCAACAATGTAGACATGCCTAGGAAGTCCTATTGTTAATACTACAACTGATATTTGCCAATATGAATGTTTACTCAACCTTGAGCTGATTCTATTGATTCCGTCATAAAAAATTTTAGAATGTATAGAGGACATTATTCCTGAGATGCAAGGTGCACTAGCATTCATGAAGATCATCATCCAAATCCAGAAAGTCAAAGTTTCACAGTGCAACCATACAAAAAATGTAGAATTCATAGGGAAGCTATACTACTTTCTAGGGCAAAATATAATGCAGTCTCAGTTCAATTTTTAATTTCCTTCCATCCCAAAGTGAGATATCGTCTTTCTTATCTATTAAAGCAAAAAAGATATGTCATCTAGAGTCTGTTAGTTAACTTTGACAGGAAACTACAGCTATAACAATCCATAACTTGAGGGAAAATGTATCATGCATTTACCAACTTGGTATCTCTATTATTCACTTTGGGTTGGATCTAGATCTTTCTTCCCTTTCAATTTGAGTATAAACATGGAAATTCAGTTGACCTTTCCATCTACTTCTTCAGTTAAATGTTTCACCTTTCTCATAATTTAACCAGCAACAGAAATGAACCTAAAGTAACTTGCTTCAGATGCAAAGCATTTGTCCTTAAGTGGAATGAAAGAGGATATGTCATTCAACATTGCCAACATAATTAAGTATGCATGAAAGAGAAAGCAAATTCGATACTCCAATGTTCGGGGACATTGAAATGATTTAAGATTCTAATAACATTAGGGTTTCTTTAATAGTTTCCCTTATACGAGGGATCAATGTCTTCTATGGAGTCACACAATGTACAAAAAGTACAGCTCAACTCTACATAAAACTGAACTAAGAAACAGAAGAGATAGACCTAACAGAGAAAAGATATTGGATATTGCTGAGACTCTCAATATATTTGCTGACAAAGGATTCCGACCCCATATTTAGATATGTAATGAACTTATCTAGCACTTGCAATGTTATTATTTATCCTTACCTGCAAGTGCAAACTTCAGTCAGTTTCTTCCTCTGGCCATCCTGTGAGGAGTCGATGACTACTAAGAAGACTCTGAATTGCAGGATAACCAAGCAAATCCTGAGATATCATGAGGAGAACAACTCTTCTGGAAATCAAGAATGACCAATATCATGAAGCTTCAATAATGCTTCCATTAAGAAGCTTAGGAATTTGATTGTCGTTCAAATTTCCGTCACCAGAAGCAGACAGTAAGGAGACAGACTGCTACCAACAATTTAATTACCCATGTAGAAGTCTGCGGAATTGGACACCATAACAGATACCTCATACCACCCACCAATCCTAGTCACTCGCAAAAAGATGGTGAAAGAGACCGGACAGACAACACAACTCAGATAACAGAAATTCTTGATCTGTAGATGAAACTAGATTTCAGCTGAAGCCCAATCCCAATTGTTACCATCAGAGGCTACCAACAATGACTAACACAACAAGAACAGCCAAGACCCTAAACTGAACTCTAAAAATACTACAAAAGTGCCACCAAGAACTGATTTGACAAGACCCAGAAGCTGAATCATAAAAAGAAAATTGAAACGATAAATGGCAGTCAACAATTACCCAACTTCAATCATCCCCAGTTGGAAAGAGTGTAAGGACTTTCCTCCCTCCATTTGCATTAGCCGACTCCAAATCCTCCACATATCCCGGCACTGGATTGTGAACTGGTGCTCCCATCCTATGAATCGGTTGCTGTGTCTGTCTAGCCAGAAACGAATGTTCAAATTGCCCATTTGGTGGTGACCCAAAATGCCCCATTTGCCTGTGGTATTGGGGCTGCAAATGAGGATGTGCCACCGCAGCTGCCGCCGCTGCTGCCATCTGCTGGTGGTGGTGGTGGTGTTGCAGTGCGGCCACAGGCACAAACGATGGCAAGAAATGATCCGAATTGGGCCGACCGGGATGCAAGAAATGCGGTGGCACCGGGGAGCTAGCGAACAAATGGTCCGTTGCCGGATCCGACGAGGCAGCTAACCCGGCTCCACCGCCGCCACCACCATTACCGCCTGCTCCGCCACCACCACCCGACAATCCCTGCATTCTCTTGAGATAAAGACGGTATTTCTGAAGATGACTCGCCACGTTCTCTCTGGTCAACCCATCCACACTCATCAACTGCATTATTGTCTTAGGGACCGCATTCTTGATCCCAAGGTGTGCAACAGCATCGACAAAGCGCTTATGGAGCTGCGGGGTCCACACAAGGCGGGGCCGCTTGAGGGTCCGAGCCGGCTCGTCGCCGGCAGCACCAGAGCCCAACTCGGCGGAATCGGCTCCAAATTCCGCCGAGTTAGGCTGGGAAGCGGCCAAGGGATTGGAAGGCGGAGGAGTTGCCGATGGAGGAGGCGGAGGCGGCGGATTGGGTTGTTGCTGCTGGCCAGAACTGCTGTTGTGGTTTCGGATGTCAAAAGCTATAGCAAGATCAGGAGTGATTAGGGTTTGAGAGAGAGGCATGAGCTCTTCAGGTGACGGGAGCTCTTCCTCCCATCTTGAGAACCAATTTGAGTCCTCTTCCCTCATTATTGTTGGAAAATTAGACCAAACCCAATTCACAGTTAACCCAATTAACTACCGATTTGTGGAGAGCAGTGGATTTATTGATATGGGTATCGCACTGAGGAGCTTAAAGAAGAGGGAGAAGACAAAAGAAGGAAGGGAAAGCGAGTAAGTATGTATTAGATTATAGAAAAACAACCTTGATTCTCGAACATACAGAAAGATAAAAAGGGTATACCCGCACCACTCTCGAAGACACTCTCTACAACTGATCGTTGACAGAGAAGGAGAGAGAGAACGATAAAGAGAGAGGGAGGGAGGCTGAAGATGGTGGTGGTGGTGGTTATGGTGGAAAATCGGTGAGAGGAGGAGGAGGAGGGTGGAGAGAGGTTCGAGGTGGATCTTGTTTTCTTCTTTTCAGCTTTTATTATGGGAACTGTTGCTGATGCTTTTCTTATGATTTTTATGTTATTGAGGCAGTATTCATTTTTCATTAATAATAATTATAAATATTTATATATTTTTCATTTTATTTTATTTTGTTTTTCCGGGATTTGGGGGTCTTATACTTGAGAGTGAGTGTTAAAAGATTCTTAGATTTTCATTCATAGACAGATATGAGATACCACCCAGCAAACCAGCTTTGCTGGAGCGCGTGACTACACGCTCCTCTACCATTATATTTAACCAAACTTTTTGTATCAGACGTGATTATGAATTAATAAGAGTATTGTTGATTTAAACTATAATATATGTTACATGTATATATATATGTAACATATATTATATGTATGTATGCAGACAAATATTGTGTTACTTGGTTGTAACCTTGCCTTTTGTTATATTATTAAAAAAATTGTGACAATTATTTTTTTTACTAATTAAATCGATACTCCACAAGTCTGAACTTCAATTTCTGCATAATTATGATATTAGAATCTGATTTTAAAGACAAATTACTATCTCAAATTTAAATTGAAGTTTTTTAATTAATTTATTACCATTAAAGCTAAATTTTGGTTTCTAAGTCTGATTAATAAAGTTATAGTTTAATTAATTTGTGATTTTATTATACATACTTTTAAACATAAGGCATTCTAATTAGTTAAGGAATAAATTTTTTTAAAAAAAAGCATTTAAAATATCAGATAATTGCATATATTTTAATAACTCAAACTTTTGTTAAGAATAAAATTTTATTCGGACTGTTATTTTTATAAAAATATATACTAGTATAATTTATTTAAAAAAAAAGATTAAATGTATCTTAAATTTTATTATTTAAAATAAAGATAATAATACAATAAAAATAAGGCAAAATTTTAAATTAATTTCACATCTTTACAAAAGAAGAAAAAAGTATAAAGTTATTATTGCAAAAATGAAAATATAAATAGAGTTAGTTCCCTATAAATATTAATATAATAGAGTTGAATAACAAAAATATAAAAATTAAATAAAAATTAAAAATATTTTAAATAAATAATTGCGTAAGTAGTTTTCTCTCTTTATTTTTTTTATTTTTTTAAAAAAGAAGAATAATATAATTTTTTTAGAAAAGAAAAATGAATGATTTGGTGATAACGATGATACGCTGCGTAGAGGGGAATACTTGGGTGGGTGAAGCAGGTTGCAGGTTCATCCACATTTAGTCTGCAATTCCATTTCTGCAATCTGAAAATGCCAGGTGTACTTTGGTTGTGTGTGCAGTGGCGAGTGCAGGTAACGCGCAGCAGAGCTAGAGTACGGATGGAATTTATCGCAACAAATATTGCTTGTACGGGAAAAGAGGGTGGGGGTTTGAGGAGGACGAGAGAGAGAGAGAGAGAGAGAGAGAGAGAGAATGCAAAGTTTGGTCACTTTGTAGGATTGTTCATGGATAAGAAGAGGAGGGAGGGAGGAAGAATAGCTAGTGGTGTTGGTTGTGGGGATAACTTTATCCTTTTTGGGTTTGGACGTTTCTTAGTGGGTTGAGTTATTATCAAATATTATCTTAGGTCTAAAAGAATACTTTAAACAGTTTATGATTTGATTTTACAGCAACTTAAAATCTGAATGTTTTTTTTTTTTTATCATAATAATTTGATTTTTATCTTTTCCTTTAAAATTATTAATATTTTGGAGAACATTTACACAGTTGATTAAAAGACAAATACAAAGAATGACATTAAACATATCTAAATTAAGAAAAACATTTAAAATAATCACTTAAAAAATTAAATAATTCAATACAAAATAAACTAAACTAAACTAAATTATCAAATGTAAATTAAAATGGGGTTAAACTAAAAAATGAGAACTTTCAAAAGGAGCTATTATTTTTGCTGTGAGGATAAATTAAACCGGGGAGGGGATAAATTAAAATTTGACTTTGAAGCTAAAAGATTCTTTTGTACAATATGGGTTCAGTACAGAGTTCAAGAAGGTCTATGGCTAGAATGGGTGACAAGTGGACAAATAATAAAATGAAAGTCCAATAGAAAAATCAAAAAGTAAAAAAGAAAGAAAGAAAGAGAAAGGGAAAAAGTATCTTTTAGAGAATGAAACAAAAACCACGAAAATACCCCAGACAAGACCTGTCCATGGCCTTTTAAAAATTACTTGACTATTTTTGTGCAGCGTTTTTAACCATTTCATGATCAAATTAAAAGAGGCTCTTCTTATGTTTCTTGTTCTTTTTCAAGCTTTGGAAAGAGTTTGATTATTGCTTACATAAAAAGGCATCTTTTATGAGTAATAATAATTACGATACTTCCAGAATGGGGATGATAAAATGATAATGATAATCTAAAATGAACTGAATCCTGAATCAATATAATGTTTTTTTTTTTTAAAAAAATAAATTATTATTTTATTCCCCTAAATATTTACTGTATTATAATTTGATTTCATTATAGTTTAATTTTCAAACTTAATAGAACTATTTCACTTTATAATTTTTTATATGATTATAAAAATTTTACCAGAAATTTTTACATTTTTCTATGATTTTCTATAAAATTTAAAAATTATGAAAACTAAAAATAGTCTTAATAAAAATTATTCATTCATTTTATTCAAATCATAGAAATAATAATAATAATAATAATAAATATTATATAATAGTTATTATAAAATTATTTCAATTTTAATTATAAATAAAAATATTACATTTTTAAAGTAATTTTTTATATCACTATCAAAAAATTAATTTTTTTAGCTAACAATATTTTTGCTGCTTTAAGAAAAAAAATAATTAAGAATCTATTTTAAATAATTTTGTATGTTCAAGAACTAAATTATAATTAAAAAATTAAAGTTGAATTCTAACACAAGTAACGGTAAAGGATTAGCTTAGTAATTTACTATAGTTAAAATTAGACTAAAGAAATTAGTATCTTAATTTTGATCGGTAATTCAACAAAATTTCAGTATTTCGTAAAATTAAAACACCAAACTTTTTTTTTTTTTTTTTTTTTTTCCGTTAAAAAGTTAAAATTAAAATAAAAACCAAGATACATACATACCCATCTGAAACTAGTTTGGAGAAAAAGAAATTCGTATACGACTTCCATTTTTTTTTTAAAAAAAAAGTAACTTTAATCTAAAATTGTCACGTCCACCAACTTCAAATCAAACCCATTATTTTATGCAAAAGTTCTACCTCAGTATCAGTTACATTTCAAACAAAAAATTTGACGACTCAATTTTCTTCACATTTTAGTACATTGATCTTCAATTATTTTATAATAGCTCGGACTAAATATTCTATTGAAAATACTTAAATGAGCTCGGTAAATGTACCAACAGTAACCCATATCTTTTACCAGAATTATAAATTCTTGAGGGAGCTTATAAGCTCTCTTAATGCAATAAACAACTAGTCTATGAATAAGGGAGAAAAATTTACCGTCGACAGTAATTTACTTAAAAAAGATTGACATACTTGAGAGAAGGAAAAAAAAGAAGCATGTTTTGTTGCAAATATCAATAAATGGGTTTGAAAAAGACCAGGGAGAATCATGTGATTTCCATGTTTTTCTCAGCAGGTAACCATCCTATTTTGGTCCACCAACCTGACTCGTGTTTTGTTCTCTCTTTATATAACCATCCAAAGAAACAAACGTATGTAATTATTAACCACAAACCCAATTAGAGAGTAAACACAAATTTACTGTTTCGACTTTGAATTTTGAATATAAAAAGGAGGATAAATTAGAGAACTTTTTTTTTTTTTTATTATCGTTTGGATATCATTACAACTAAATTTATTATTTTTTGAAAATAATAATTCTATGAGTTAAAACAATTAATCATTCAAATATGTGTGTTACACACTTTTAGTTATTCTCCCACTCTTATTATTACTACTTTTTACTGTATAAACTAATCTCTTTATTTGTTTGTGTATTTAAAAAAAATTATTTGTTCTATTATTATTATTATTATTATTATTATTACTATTTTATTACTTCAAGGTTACGACACCTGATACGCATACCCAAAGTAAACAGGCTGCATATTATTTATGCAAAAAAAGAGAGTAAAGATGAGTAGTGAAGAGCATTTACTTGTTTAAATTTGATAGCAGCCACCATTTTTGACCTCTTCATCTTCTATTAAGTTTACCGACCTTCGCTGCGAGATATTTCAAAACCCAATCATACCTTCATATCATCAACCAAAAATCATTAAATTATCATAGACCAAGAAAAAGCACAACAGTAGATACTGATAGGGACCATCATGACACAAACATGCAATTCGTTTGTCCCACGAATTTGCTCGGCCTGAAATCAGGAAAAAGAAAAGTGACTAGACAATATTCGTGACATAATAGGCCCATAACCGGCAAAATGAGATTATGGCCACCCACAATACAATTCTTTGAGACGTGTAAGACTGGATATCTTGATCCATCTGGTCCATTCTTTACCTTGACAAGGTTCACTCTCTTTTCACTAGAATGGGAACGTTTCCTTGTATTATTATATAAAAGGTAGACCCCCCTAATACTCAGTGATGTCATCTCATTTTTACAGGACCTTAGCCTTAAAAGAGATGCGCTTGTGTCTGTGTGTGTGTATGGACAATCATCAGCACTTCATAAGAGAGAACAGCCAAAAGATCATTACCCGAGTAGGGACATGCGGAGCGGATGTCTTATGGGCCATGAATTGATTGATGGGTCGATGGGGTGATCTGAATTCAATAGCTGTGAGCAGCTGGCTTGGAAAGCATGACTGTAACTAGCTGCAGTGATGTTGGGGTACCTACTATAGATTTTTATGGTGGGGGAAGGGGAGTGCGAATACTGATGAGATATTGTGGACAAGCTGCATGATAGAATTATCAAGGTCCTGAGAATGTGGAGTGAAGAGAAAAAGATAGGTGCAATTAGTGATTTATAGTAGAAGTAGAAGATAAGAAATTATTCCGTAATTCAACTAATAGACACAAATGCAATCATTCAATCATCTTTCTCTGCAATCAAACTCTCAAGCATCTACCGAAAACAGGTGTCTAGCCAAGTAGCAACAATGAACAAAAGTGGCAATTAGGAATGTAAATCAGCTAACTAGCCTCTTAATTTAAGCTTTAATAGTCAACGATAATAAAAATTATGGCAGAAGTTGATGGAGAAATGCTAACCAGATTGGAATCCATTTGCTTCTCCTCTAGCCCTTTCATCTTCTAATAGGTCTCCTTTACAACTGGGGGGCTCAACCTTTGAAATTTAGTAGACAAGTCTTGATAGGCCTAAACTCCTGATGGCTGCACTTGTCCAGTTGCAGTCTTTAAATGTTGTGGTTACCTCCTCGGCATCCAGCCTTTCCTGATTTCATCATTTCTAATATTGTTAATAAATTTTGTTCTTTAAAACAAAAGGCATCTGAAAAAACAGAGGCCTTGAGAACCTAACTAGCCGAAATAGGTCACTCCCAGCAGATCAATGATATGTCACCCAAAGCATAGCCTTCAGAGCTGTTAAGATAATACCAACGCTGCATAGAATTTGAAAACAAATTTCTACAGTTGGGATAACATCATGATAATTACTAATCATCTAATTCAACAAGAAGTTGAGTCATAAATTATCAGGAACTCAAAAGCCATCACTTCTCTTTCTACAAATAAAAATAAGATCATTGAATTTCATAACAAATATAATATGATAATAGCATTGACCCTTGCCTTTGCAAACAGAATCCACTTGCCTTGAGATTCACCAGTCCATTTGCTAAAACTTTCAGGAATCTTGATATGAAGAAGCTATTACATGAGCCACATGGATCTTCCTACAACTTGAGGGGACCAAACATCAATAAGCTGGTTGATAGTTGGGTGCCAATCTGTTTGAATCCATCCTGATGTTTCTGAAGCCATCTACTGGTCCCATTGAGTTTGGCCTCCTTTTGCTCATCAGCATATTCCCAATTGACTTTAGGAACCTCAAGTATTACCTGAACTAGAAAAAGATAAAATGCAACATGTTAGATCAAGAGTCAAGAAGCAACTAAAGCTATTACTAACTCCTACTTTGTTAGAAGAATAATTCCATCATTATAGTTGCTTATGAAATTATCCTTTAAAACTTGATGCTAAAGCACATGTTACCAGCTAGCCACCAGGAATGCCCTAATGTGGAATAATAGTGTGGAAGTATAACCAAGGGATTCAGGCTCCTCTGGAACTTGACATCAAAGCACATGTTACTCAAATTAAGACATGTTGTATAGACACATACAGCGATTGTTAGATTATCTAGATGAATTTCTTGCCAAGTTTTCCAAGCTGTCTAAGTGCAGGTTCAATACTATCAGGCCTCCCGGGCCAGCACCAATAAATAATCCATCAAATTTAACAAGGTAAACGTCAGCCTTTCAAATGGGTCTTCATTTCCATCTTTCCATGCAGGTGTAATTGCATTGAATTCATCAATGAATACCCAGACAATAAAAGTAGCTGAGTAAAGGAAAGAAGGCACTGTGCAAGGAAATGTATAGGAAGTGCATGAAATGGAAGACTAGAAAAAAGTAAAAAACTTGAGTACTTGATCATATATCACATGATTAAGGTATATTCCTCTTGCCCTCAGACCTTTGACCAGCTATTAAACCAAAAGGGTCATATCCAAACTACTTCCATTATTGTTCACCCCCATAAGGTACAACTTAAAATTTTAGGAATTAAATCTCTCTAGAGGCATAAAGTTACTTTCAAATTAATCTTTTAGCTGTATATTCACCATAGTTATGATAATGAGAAAATCAAAAGAAAGACTATGGAGTAAATTTATGCTTAAATTCTTAGCAATACAACAAAGAACTGACAACCACTAAACTAATTGAAAGGTCACGTTAAACCTACAAATTGAGTATCATAACAGTTTAGAGAATAACACATCCATGAAATAGCTACCAATCTTGACCCTTAATCTTTTTTGTGATGAATGCTCAAATTAGTATCTGTTTGGTTCAACATTTGTTAGAGGACTGCCATATACATGTTAGACATACCTATAGCATGTGTTCTGCTTGGTTAGACAGTTTTTGTTTGTTTGATATTTTATTATCCTTTCTCCTCTTTCTCTCACTTATTCAGTCAATTTCGATCTCTCTATTTCTTCTTCCTACTAGTTTGTTCTGTTCACTGGTTGTTGGTTCTCTCTCTTCTCCTTTCCTTCTGATCCCCTCATCTCTTCTTCTTTCTCTCTTTTCTTCCCTTTCTCTTAACTATTCAGTCCTTTTCAGCCTCTATAATTCATAAATCACTGTTTTGTTTCTGTTTGTTGGTTCTGCATCAGCATGGGTTTTAGTTTTTAACTACCACACCCAGTCATTGAGTCAAAGGTATACATCTTGATATCATGCATGTTCTACTTCATGTATGCACTATGTCAACATGACTTCAATGATTCTGCTATCCTACAGAGAAGTTAATTTTTATATGCTACATGCTCTCTATAACAATTGCATATGCTTTGACCAATCTTGGTCTTATCACAGTTCTGATGAACTCAAGCAGGAAGTAGGTCTGAAAAATTTGTACAGGTCATAGCCCAGTATCTTTAGCCAGGTAGTCAGGAACAACTAAGAAAGGTTGGACCATTGAAACTAGATAAAGGACATTTACTTGGTATTAAAAATTTTAAAAGACTAATACCATGTGTTATTATTTTGCAACACTCCATAAAATCCTAATTTTCAGGAATGCATATCTTGTACCAGCCCCAATTGCAAGTCAAGTTAGAATAATAATCATCAAGCAAAGCAATACACTGAATGAGGAACGCATTATTGGAAAGAAAATCTAATTACAGCAGATGCAACTCGGCTAGCTGAACTGGAAACTTCACAGAATTCTCACTAACTTCCCCAATGGTACTTTACTGACAATCTTAGGTCCATTCACTGAGGAAAGGTCGATGCCAACTTCATGACCTATGACTGAACCGTCTTTCCAGTTTCTAAGGACCACGAAGGACTCTTTTTGTAAACCAACAGTAAATAATCACATTGTTGACCAGCACTTTTAATGAGCAAATTTTTTGAACTAACGGAGCCTGTGCTAGTGATAAGTGATCAAAGGATGACTAACGCATAAAGAAAGGGAAGGCATTGATTAATTTTTATTCAAATTGTCTTTCCAATTCCTGGGGACCATGAAGAACTCCGCTGGTAACCAAGACTAAAATAATTACAATGATGATCAGCATTTTTAATGATCAAATTGTAAACTAAAGGAGCCTGTGCTAGTGTATAAGTAATGAACGGATGACTAAGACCTAGAAGGGAAGATATCAATCATTTTTTGTTCAACTAGTTACCAAGATTGCCTGAACTTTTCCTAAACTCACTGCATCGAGTAATTCAAGCATGATGGTTACCAAATTAAGATCTGTGGATTAATCAACAACTTGATAGAACTCCTAAATGTACAAAATAATTAAAGATAGTCCTTCCTGAAGCATGAGAATCCAAGCATAAGAAAAGCAAACTACATCCCTTTCGTCAAAACCTGCAAACCAGAAGGGAAAAAGAGGACAACCCATCTTTCACATTTTCCAACTCAAGA
Organism: Carica papaya; assembly: GCF_000150535.2. Next base: position 600,771 of record NW_019014600.1, read on the forward strand.
GACACTAAAAGGATAGATTATATGCCGGATATAACAATATAAAGCATGACAAACTACAAGAAATATGTTACATATAAGGAAATACTGGACGAGGTTTCGCTGTAGATTACAAGAAGAAGGTGAAAAAGGCACTTCACAGAACTCGCTTCACAAAATCTAATTAAATAACCAGAAATTTGCCTCACCTCAACGGTAAAATATGCATAATGTACAAATCCATTGTAAGAATCTCGCTCAAAGCAGCATTTCCATTAGACTAGTCAAAGAGGAAGAGCAACAGACAACGATTCAATCATCATCTTCGTCACTTACACAGTTCATTACGAGTCATATAATCTTCGTCATCGTCGTAACAATTTCATCAATAATCCTCCGAATTACTTGCTTTGACTCCATTGAATATTTGAATTCTCGCTGAGAGACGGCTTTTTTACCGAAATAAGTTTGATGCCTTTAGGCTTCGAAGGAGAGTTGCTAAAAGTCAGGAAGGCACATTTCCCAAGCAGAGACGGCTGTCTCTTATACTGGTCTCTTGGCTTTACCATCCGGAGGAAGTGCACTACGGCGTTTATGGAGAACCAGCATAGTCAGAATACAGGAGCATTAATCCTTGCTTGCCTCTTCATCTTCCTGTATTTATCTAACTCATTTTTGCGCTGTCAGGTGCCAAAGCCTGCTTCCAATGGCGAAACTAGCGATTTTTCAGCTTAGCTTGCGGGAAGAACCATTGCTGCTTCATCAGGAAAGTTCTCCGTTGCATCGTTAAAGAGGACCGGGAGAATGGTGGAGAGTTGCAGAGAATGAATTCGTACAAGGAATGGATCGCACTTTAACCCTGGTTATGGAGTTAGTCTGATTGCTAACCGCTTAAAAAGTATATAAAGATGGTTTCAAAAAGTGCGGGAAAAACGTTTTTAATATAAAATTTTGATGTTAATTATTTAATTAATTTATTATAAAATTAATTAGTAATTACGATTATCTAAAGATTAACATATGATAATTTTCTTTTGAATATAAATCACAATAAGATGTATAACAAACCAAATCAAATCACTCATGAGAATTTGATTTTATCTTCACCAAACACATCGAAAATAAAACGCGCTCACAAGTACAAATTTTAACACAATATATATATATATATATATATACATATATATGTTCACTTGTTTTCGTCAACTTCTTGTAGGGAGAGTAGAGAGAAGCGCTTGGGAATGGAAGGGCGGTCGGTGACAGGCTGCTGACCGTCGAGTTGATGACGGTGGAGGCGGCAGCGAAAGGATCCCTGGTGTTTTGTTGGAGAGCAAACGCAGGTTTTGGCAAACGACGTCGCATGGCTTACCAGTGAATCAGTTGACCATGACTTTCTCATTCCCAATCCACTGCGGCGGCCATTATCAGTACGCGTAAGCTGACCCCGATCACCATCGTCTTTGATACCCATCACCGTCTCCGTCAAATCCTTCCTCCCCTTTTCATGATCTTCCGCCATTAGATTCCTGCACAGTGATCAAAAATTGACCGACAATTGTTTATGCGTAGATGGTCTATATGGATATTAGTAAAACAATTTAATAACATACCTTGATTTGGTTTATATGATTTCAGAGAATGGAAGTGTTGAATCTTGATTGGAAGAAGAGAAACTGAATGAAACCGCCGGAATTAGTTAGTGCTGGCTGATTAAATAAGAGCTTCGAGACGTGAGCGCTACCAAGTCTCTGAATGTGCGGGAAGGTGTATTTTCATCACTTTTTATAAAATCTCCAGTTTGCCCCATTCAACCAGAGAAAAGTCCTAGTCAAAACCTCATGCTTCGGCTCCATTGTTATCTTCCCCGAGAAAAAATGATTACGTGGTTCATGACCATTTGATAAATACAATTAAACGTATTTTGAAATTTATTTCTATAATTTTATCATTATTTTAAAATAATTTAATGACATTCAAGAAATATATTAATTCATCCATACTCAGAAAAAGAAAAAATTGTTCATTGATGGTAAAAGTGAGTACTGGTATATGAACATTAAATTTATAAGTATAGTTTTCTGATGGCATGTCATCAATTTAGACGACTGAAATCACAATGATCAACTCTCTCTCTCTTTCTCTCTCTCTCTATATATATATATATATATTGTGATATGACACAGAACACACTCATAGCATATTTGTGAGGTTAGGATTGATACTCATATATAATCAAATACTTAAAAGTCAATTTACGTGTATTTATCTAAATTCAAAAGTCAAAATTACCAATATCACTCTGCTTTGGAGAGTAAAATTTGTATACTTTTGCTTGAAAATTCTGAAATCAAATTCAGAATATTATGAATTAGACAGTAATTAATCGATTAAATTTAATTTATTAACATATTAGTAAAACTACACTGATTGAATTAGATTAGATTTCAATAAATTTATTATATTTTTAATAAAATATAAATTTTTCATTTTTTAAAATTTTATAAAAATAATATAAATTTTTATCATCTTCTCCTCGGCACAAGCCTTGAATTCATCCCTCAGGATATTATTCTTTAAATATTTAAATCTGCCGACTAAAAAATTAATGCTCATACTTAAATGTTTTGTAAGTTCGAATTTTCTTTTACCATTTTTCAAATTTTCAGTTCCCAGCAATCATAAAACTGAATTAATAACCTGTACAATTTGCACTGTCAGTCCCTTCTACCTTAACCTATATCTCCTTCTTCGTATACGAGAAACTTGCAAAAATTGACAGGGATCGGTTGAATGTGACAGCTCCAAAAGGGTATTTACAGAACGTAATGGTGAGAAATTACGGGAACCTAACTTCCTCGCGGAAGAAACATGGCAAAAGGACAATATTGCTTAATATATGGCAGACTATTATTCAACTATATCAGAGCAAATACAGCAACATATATTATCAGCCTAGTTTGCTGAGCAAAGGACCACCAACTTCTTGTTCTCAAGAACTTCTAAGCCATTTCAATTTGCCAAAAGTTTCAATTTTCAAAATGCAGCAACGGGAGCTTGATAGGATTCCTAATTACCACCGTTCCATTTAGATGATTCAGGTAATCAATCCATGTTATCTGTTTCTTTTGTTTTATACCCTTTTTACCCTTATGTTAGTTGATAGACTAATCATCAAAACCACAGAGGCTTAAAAACACAAACAGCAGCAGCCAAACAGAGAAGTAAAAGATCCAGATACTAGTAGTCATACTCTAAATCCAACGCAAAGTCGGTACATTACTTCGTCTTTCATTCCGGATAAAAGGGTATGATTTATATCACCATACTAACATTCCAAACAACAGTTTATTTTCAGACCTTGATAAACAGGCAGATAGTAACGCGGTATTACCAGAGGGCATCTTCCCACTCAAAATCAAACATTGGTTCATTTTAGCCAGGTGGCCAGTTCATTTGTCGTCCTCCAAGAAGATGGACATGAATGTGGTAGACAGATTGACCTGCAATTGAACATTCAGGCATTAAGAACCCTCACTCAGTCTGTAAACAAATGTATTTGTGTCTCTTATGTTTGCAGCCCATGTGCATTGAGATTTAAGATGAAAGAATACTCACATCCTTTAGGACCATCATTGATCACAATCCTGAAGCCATCATCAAGACCTTCCTGTTTGGCAACAAGCTTGGCAGTGCAAAGAAGGCGGCCTAATATCTCACAGTGCCTCTCCTCAGCCTCAAAAACAAAAGACACAATGAGAAAGTGCTTTAGCTTTATGAAGAGGCTACAATATTTTGAACGGGAAAATTTTTGTAGTTCTTTCACCAAAAGACATCTCAATCACTAGAATAAATATTTATATATCAAATTTCCCCTCCATAATTTATTTCTTGACTTTTGAAAAATAATTCTAATTTTCTATTTTTAACAAAAATTTTAAAAATATTGTCAGTGTTAAATTTCCTTCTTAACTTTCAATGAGAATACTAACTCCAAAAATGCATGCAAAGAAGCCCTTATAAAGGAATGGCACATGATCCCTGACAGCTTTTACAAACAGAAGAAAATGTAAAAGTTGCAGCAACAAAGATCAACATATGAAAATGTTTGACAACTGGTAATTGTACGCAGAGTTATGAGTATGAAGTTTGGTTTGGAAAATATTATGACAAGTTCATCATGATGACAAGATCACATTAAAGCAAACAATGACAGGAAGACCATGTGAAGCTATACTTTTAACTGCTAGCTGCAAATTACAATTCACAAGAATAAGAAACTTCAAGATGTTCAGGCAATGAGGCTTAATTTCTGATGCTATGCCTCACATTCAATGTCTTTGCTGGTGTACATAAATCTAATGCAAAAACTAAGGCCAAACTGTTCATTCGAGAAATGCATCAAAATAAAGAAATTGACTTTTTTCGTCAAACATACAACTTTACTTGCCATGGTGAACAAAAGAAGTTTGGGAAGTATACACTGGGAAAGTAAGTGATATTTCTGTGTCATTGGTTTCAACACCTTGGAAAATAAAGAGGTGTCAAGTATCCTTAACATCAAGACAAAACTTCACATAGATATATAGTTGCTCGTCAAAGCATATTTAACAATTTATTGATTAGAGAACCATAGTCATTATAGTTGTCGCCTACTCAGCCTCCACACTTGCTATCCTTTTTCTAGTTCATGGCATCAGTCCTTTAGATTTTTATCCATTCTATCATGTCACTTGACTAGAGCCATCAA